>VXBZ01004971.1:237940-272303 GCA_013399135.1 Heliornis fulica | reverse complement strand
TACCCGTGCTGTGAGGCCGGCCCGAGTCGCGGTGGCGGCGGGGGGGTTGGGGGTGAGCAGCTGCTCTCGCTCCTTTGTTTGCGGGCGCTCCGCTCTGCTGGCCTGTGTCCGGTCTGCAGCCCCAATGCGGGGGCCGGACCGGCGGGAGGTCGCCGTTGCCGAGGGTGCAGAGCGGCCGTCTCGTCCACTGCCTTCACCAAGCTCGCACGAATCCCAGTTACGAGTCTTTCTGGAGTTTTTCTCCTGCTCTGGGCTCAGCCCTTGTCAGGAGGTTGTGGGCATCAATAATACCGCAGGTGGGGCTGTCGTGTCGCTCGTGAAAACAAAACGAAAATAACAGGGTGGTAGGTAGGAGCTGGAACGCTGGCTGACGCTAGTCCTAAAGCTGGGATGTTACCGATACCGTTTGTCGTTCTTTCTTGCATGACCTAGATATAATTCTGCTACTTCTTAAAAGCTATTTTATTGTTCCTCAAGAAAAAAATGAAATTCTCCTTAACAGCTCTATTCAGATGTTAGAATTCTGCTTCTTTGCTTTATAGGTGAAAAATCCCAAACATGAACAGCAGTGCATCATACCTGCCCTCAAAGCTGGCTTGGCTAGAAGAGGAATGTAGTTTCCTGACAGATCTTCTTACAAGGAAGTTGTAAAACCTTTGTAATGGCCAACAAGAAAGAACCTCCTTTTTTCAATGAAGATAACATGGGACCATTTCACTACAAGCTTCCTTTTTATGAAACTATGGAGCTGTTCATTGAAACACTCACAGGAACATGCTTTGAACTGCGAGTTTCACCCTTTGAAACAGTTATTTCTGTGAAAGCTAAAATTCAAAGACTGGAAGGTATCATTCTCTCTTATTTTAGCATAAACTTTATCACTTTAGAGGATATCTTGTTTTACAAGTTACAGTTGCTAAATTCTGGCTAGATCACTTGAATGATTTGTTCAGTAGTATGTATAAGCTAGGCACTCGATTTATGGCTTAGTTCTAATTGGAGTAGAGGTGTTTTTCTGTTCTTTTTCCTATCAGTTCATGGCTTAGCTTCACTGGAATTCAATATTTTTTTGTGGGAGGGGTGCGTGTGGGTGTGTGTTACATCATTATTAAGATAAACCTTAAAAATTATTATTGATATTATGTGGGATATAGTCTTTTTGGTGTTGAAAGGATTCTCTGCTGCATGTTGTTTGTTAACTAACAAGGTTAGAAATCATGAGTCTTGCAGTATGTCTGTTGCAACTGCCTGAGCATAGTTTACACTAGGTGCTTTTGCTCTTGCTTCTCAGGTCAGTCAGTTTATGGTTTGTTTATGATGCTGCAGTCATGAGAGCAACTGCAGTGCAGGCAAACGACAAAGGCAGTGTGAAGTTACTGACTTGAATTTTGTTTAGGTGAGTGGTCTTTTGCTGATAGAGGCTTACAAGCTGAGAGTACCGGCGGTGCTGTTTTTTTTTAAGAAAAGAGATCATCTCTTTCTCCAATATAGCTGTACATCTTTTTCATGCTACTGTCTGAGTGGAACACATCCTCTGGGAGAAGTAATATGATGCTTTAGACTTGAATCTGAGTTGTTCTCATTATCTTATGGAAATCTGTGCTAATGGACAGAAAAAAAAGATAGCTGACACAACTCTTAAAACACTGCAACAATAGGGGTGACCTTTTACTAATAAGGTCACGTAGAAGCTTCACCATGCAGATAACTAGATTTTGCATCAGTATTAGTGTAAGTATGGGGATATGCTTTAGTTTCCTGTGGACAGGGTTATAATTATAAGTCAGACAATGTGTTGAGGTGCTTCTGGAGGCTAAAATCAGAAGCAGCAACGTTTTTTCTTCTCAGTAAGTGAATGAACTTACTGAGACATAGAGGTGGAAGCAGATACGCAATAGAATGTTATCTAAGGTGAAAGTAAAAATGAGCATAAGCAATAGAGTACAGGAGAAGGTAGGCTATCTGGGCAGTATAGATGGAATGAGTTTTAAAGGATGCATGAAGGGGCAAGTGGGAACTGTGAGGGAATTTCTGTAGTCCAAAACAGGACAGTGCAAGCAGACATACTGAATTGCACATACAGCTGGCTTTGGCTACCTTACAAGTGTGTCATAATTTATTAGAAGAACAGTTTAGTAATGTGGTTATAGTATTGCTTATTCAGATTTTTTGTTTGCATGCTGTAGTTTATAGGGCGATAAAATAATAATTTAGGTGCCTGCTGACTTCATTATTAATAGGTAAATTTCATTAAGAAGTGGAAGAGCTCACTGGTGCTTATCATCAGATTATTAGAAGTCAGTTGAAATACCTTGATACTCCAGAACACAGTTAGAAGATCTGTAATGTCCTGATTAATATGATTTATGAGTGGCATAGTGAAAACAGATTGATCACCTATGTGTGAAAAGGGCAGACACACAATGATAAATTCATTTTATGTTGCATTTCAGGCTGCTATTGCTTGTAAATTTAATTTTCAGTGACAGAGTTCCAGTTTTAGTGCACAACTTCAAGTAGTGAATCACCCAAGTGAGGTGAAAATCCTAAAGTAGTTTTGTGGTTGTGATTTAGCATGGGAAGCACAAAGCGTACATCTGTTCATGTTCCTGCTGCTTTTTTTCAATTTTTGTTATTGTATTATGTCAACTTCTGTGGGGTGTGAACCTCTGCCATTTAAACAGCATTTCAGGCTGAATAATGTCCCCTACGTTGCTGGAAACTGTAGTCCCTAGTAAGGACACATTTGACTGTTGAGGATTATGGTATGTAAGCATACAAAAATACAAGTGTTGGGAAAATTTTGAGAGACCTGAATTCTTCAAGAAAAATATCTAGAATCATATCAGAAGCTAAAAAAAAAATGTTCAAATGCCACTAATGCCTCTAATGCCTCTAATTGTAATAGAGTAATAATAAAACTAAATTGTCAGACTTGTCTTTGTCAACAACTGGAATATCAGTAGCTGTAGACTGTCTGCACTGTAATAAGAAAGGATAACGCCAATGGCATGTTAGGAATTTTGCATACTATTTGCCATTCATGGTGCCTGTTCAGTGATCTGATAAGGAAAGGATTTGTTTAGACAGCTGTAGTAGACATTGGTACCTTGTGAAGAAAGAGCTCTATGTCTCCAACTTCCAATTTCTAGTCGGTTTTAGTCAGTAAATAACATGAGTAAAAATGTATTAGTTGGTTCACATGTATCTGAAATTTCAGTGCAAGTCTACTTGTAAAATGAATTGTACCTCTGATGTGTGTTTCTAACAGATCTGGGCATTTGTCCTTAGATATGTTTCATAGGAAGTAACCACTTGGTCTTTGGTTGTAGTGTTGACTTTGGAGCCACCTGGAGTAAATCACACCTAGTTTCAGATTCACTGAGTGAGCCTTTTAAAATGATGTGCAGCAGAAGGAATAGCTCCCTTTGTCTCAACTGGTGGCATAAATGCTAGAATACACGCAGACAGTGGCATAATGTAGTGTGAAGCGGTGCTGCCTATTCCACTGAGCTTGCTTGTTGTTGACTATTTGTATTTGAAAGCACGATCATGTATTGATGGACATGGATAGGACGGTACCTTAGTTTCAAGGTGGTGTGAAAGACTGAGCTTTAAGACACGAATAATAATAAAAAAAGGCAAGATTTCATTGAATGAAGAAATAGCATCCTCTGTTGTACAAGTCTTTGTAGCAGCTGGGATGGACAAAGTTTAGTATTCTTAATTTGGAAACATTAATTATTATTCTGAATTTTAGAGAAGGAACATTGAGGTAGTGTATTCCTACTAGTGTTTAATTTTTTCATCTGTTAAAGAACTGTAGATAATGTCAACGTGTTTGTTCAGTGAGATGGGATCGAGTCTCAGGGGTGGAGGTGGAGCTTGAGATTTGGTGTTGGTGTTTTTTTTTATTGCTATTATTAACTTGCAGAAAGTAATTTGTATTCTACAGTATGGAGTGCTAAAGCCTTCATTTATGTAGCTATTTTTAAAATAAGAAAAATAAACTCGGTTGTGGTTTGTTCAGTGACTGCTTACAACTGAATTTTATGATATGCATATGTGAAAATCTACCTTAGATAAAAATTTAGGTGTTGTCTTGTTCTTGTATTATTATAAAGGGGAAAAACAGAAGTAGCTTTCAGAGTACATCATTTGGAATGTTTGTGTTTACCAGGGAATGACAGATGCAACAATAACTCTGTTGTTGTACATGTGCATACTCTCAATTTATCATGAGTTGTTTTTTTGCTTTGGTCTCTTGCTGTCGTTATTTTGCTGCCTGTGTACAGCAGCTTTACCTTAAGTGAAAGGAACTGGATGAATATCAAGCAGATCTGGATCTTAGAATTTCTTTCTTATATTCACAGTATGTTAGGATGATATTTGTTACTAACCATGTTAGAAAAAAATAGCTGTGCTTCTGTCAGGACTGTAGTAAGTGGATTGCTCAAACGTAAAGTGTTTTTTTTAGCAGAACCGGTCTTGCTTTTCTTCTTTCTGCTGCTTTTTCTCTGTCTCCTGTTTGCTTTGTCATTTGCCTGTTTATTGTGCTGAGAGATACTGGAAGTTCATGAAGCTTTTTTTAAGCTTATGCTTTGTCTGAGCTGGGAGAACATTCCTGCAAATGTACCTGTATCTGCCTGTACCCAGATCAGATGGTTAGAGCAGCTTTTGAAAAGTGTAAATAAGGTCACCTTTGTCAGAAAATTTTGTGGGCCTGTGTTCACTTACTGGAGACTTGCTGTTGCCACAGTCTCCTCTTTGCCAAGTTATCAGGTAGTGACCAGGTTGGTACTCACCACTGTTTACACTAACATAGCTTAAAATAATGCAGATGAAAGCTGGGAGGTTTGACAGTTATGAAAATGGTCCTATTGTTGTAAGTTGTGAACCTTTGTGCCCTTCCCTAGAGTCACTAATTCGTGGGGGGGGCTGTCAGCCCAGCTTCTCTGTAAGCAGGACTGAAAAGGAAATGCTTAAGAAACTCTCCAGCAATTTCAACATTTGATGAAAGATGAGTGCACTGTTTGAACTTTGACTTCAAAATGTTGTGGTTTTAAACATAGTAACCTACCCACAACATAAAATCAAATTTGTTCTGAAATTTACAGGGTTTTTTTTCTGGGTCAGATGTGACCACATCAGTTTCTCTGGTGAGCCTATATAATGTGCCTGAAAAAACAGTAAAGTTGTGAAGCTTCGGAGTACATTCAGTATGCTGATTCCAAGATGGGATGGAGTACCTACTTCTCTACCTTCCCCCTCCTCCTTTCCCCCCCGCTTAGTAGGTCAAATTGTCAAGTTTCAGTAGACAGTCTGAAGACTCTTCTGTCATCCTATAGCATCACCTAGCTAGCTCAATTCTGTTTGAGCATTGAGGTGTAGCTTATTGCCCTACTTTCTTCTCCAAAGCGATTTAGAGCAGGCTGGTGATGCAGTTCTGTGGTGCTCAGAGAGAAGGCATAGTGGGTGGGTATCTCACAGTTCTTGTTGCTGCAATTTTACATGTTGATCCCATGTGTGAATGTCTCCTCAAGGAAGTCTTGCTGTAATCCAGAAAAAGGATAGCTGATGCATATTTTCTTGCACTTGAACTTATAAATCATGTGCCATTTCCTCCATGTATAAATACAGAATTCTTAGAAAGCAGCATAAAAGAGAACTAGTAATAAAGGCTTGCCTATTTCCCATTGCAGCAGAGTATGGTCTTTTCATCTATTCAGTTAATCAAAATTACATTTTCATTGTTAGATGAACAGAACTGTGTTTCACTGCAGCACTGACAGTTGCAAGCCAGCCTTTTTAGCAAATACTCAATTTATCAAAGTAATTGGAAATTGCTCCTTGGGGGCTGTTGAAACCATAACAAATACAGACAGTAATGACTGTTTGTAATCAGAAAACTCTAAAACAATATGGAGAAGAACTTCACTGTAGCCTCATTGGCTGTTGCTGCTCGTTTGTTTTGCTTATGCTGCAGGCTTGCAATGTAACAAATAATCAGTTATTAAATAGCTGGCAGTGTAGTAGCAATTGTTGCCATCTATATACTATGTTCCCCTAATAAATGTCTTGTGGACTTCAGAGGATCCAATAATCACGCTAAATGCTGTCCAGGTGGAGGCAGGTTGTGTTCTTTCCTTATAAAAGAGAAGCCTAGAAATTGTTGTTGCCTCCATTCCACAAATAGTAGCAGTTACAGTTCCTCCAAACTGCAGCCCTTCTTTTGCATGGGGATGTCTATTCAGCAGGTACTTGCCTGTTGAATCTGCTTGGACTTCATCGGAATCTGGTCCCCTTATCTTCCTTGTTGGTGATGGGTGTTGGTGGCATTGTACCCTTCTTCCTGGTAGCAAGCCTTGGGAAGCTGAGGTGTTTTTGGAAAGCACCTGGAGGCTTCTGATTTTTGTGTTCCATTCTTTCCAAGTGTTTTTGGGACGTCTTATTGTACAGTATTGCTACTTGTATCTCCTTTTAAGTATCTGAACATAACATGTATAGAAGTATAAGATGACTTTAATGTAATCTTTTGGAAAACGCATAGAACTTTTGCTACTTAGCCTGAGGAGTAATATTTAGACCTTTTTGAACAAGTAGGCTTGTGCCTTAATTTGAATTACAATTTGTGAAGAATGCACAAATTCCTCATGTGAGGTCTTAATTACCCAGATTTCACTAGACAAAATGAGCAACAATACTTTTAGATGTTGATAGGCAGGTTTGTGGTGTTGTTTCAAAGGCAAAAAAGACATCTCTTTTATTTTTGTGTTCGTGTGATCAGAGATATCTCATTCTTTTGTAATTGTCCTGGGTTATGTGCTGTTCAAAATTTGGGAAGTGGTAACATTCTAGTAAAAATGCATGAAGACCTCAGGTTGTGCCAGCTCATGCTTATTGTCTTTAACACCTATTAACATCTGCATCTGAGTTGTCTATGCAGGCAACAAGAAGCAAAGTGAATTGTGTTGGATAGTACCAAGTTTGAATAACTGCTGTGGTACTGTATTTTACACGCGAACTTTCAGGTTCCAAACCAAGCAGTGATAAAAACATGTTTACAGTTGTCACCACTGTAAAGCTGCCACGAGTTGCTTTAATGCGACCTTGTCTCTACTGTGAGTAATACAGAAGAGCAGTCTGTGTCTAAATTATTCAACAGTTCTGTAGTTAGAAGCTGTATCCTGTTTTCTCTGTATGTGGAGGTAAAGCTCTGAGGTACAAACAACAGGAAAAAAAATCCCTTGCCTGATGAGCAAGTATTCAATAAGCCTGAAGCAACTGAATGCTTCTGCAGACCCCTTGTTGAGATAAAAGATTGAACTCCATGTCTGAGCACAAGCCTACTGAAAACCTTAACTTTGTTCTTAATAACTATTTGGGAGGTTGAATATCATGACTGAAGGCTGCTCAAAAGTGCCTGTTATTGTTCTGTTTCCTTTCTTCTTTCCCCTGTGATCTTCTTTCTTACCTCTTCTCCATTACCCCCACATTCTTGAAAAAGCAAAATATCCAAAAGTCCTCCCACCAAGCTCAAATTTCAATACTCTTTATTTATGTATTTGTTTTGTTTTGTTTAGGTATTCCAGTCTCTCAGCAACACTTAATTTGGAATAATACAGAACTCAAGGATGACTATTGTTTGAATGACTATAAGTAAGTATAGAATAAAATTCCAGTTAATGTTTCTGAATAATCATTAGCATAAGCAAAAGGAATGCTATAAAAATGTCTTTATTGTTTTTTAAAGCATTTCAGAAGGCTGCACTCTGAAGTTAGTTCTGGCTATGCGAGGTGGACCCATTAACACTAGAAGAGGTAGGTGTTAACTCAGAAAATAATTACATGTGACATCTTGTAACTGTAAATGGCTTCTCTTAGCTAAGCATGTTAGACAACCAGACTTCAATTTCAAATTAATTGGAAAAATACTTGACAAAAATGGAGAGGGTTTTTTCCATCTTAACATACCACGTGTATCATACTTTTCATTTTGTTTACTAAATTTTACAAGTATCTTTGCATGCATAGAATTATCAGGTCTGAAAACAGCAATTCTTAACTTGCAGAAAAAATGATACTGTAATGTCATACATCTCAAAATCTGTTTAGTAAGAATTAGGCATTGGGTTAGTCTGATGATAAAGTTGGGTGTGTGGATCATCTGTAGACAAATGAGAATGGAGAAATCCCTCTTAGGTTTGACTCAGAAAACAGCGTATCTTCTAGGTTGGGAATCCCCACTGTAAACTGAGCTGAGGTCTCAAAGGTGATAAAAAAAAAAAAAGTTTCTTCTGTTTTTTCTATTTGTAGTTCCTGTAGAAGACCCCATCAGGGAAATGGCTGAATACATGGATCCTAGCAGAGATGACATTTGGGAGAAAGGACCATCCAACAAACAAGTCACCTTCTTAGTATATCGCGAAGGAGATCAGTTGAACTTCTTCCGTGTGGTAGACCGGGGAGATGGCACTTTAACACCGTTATCTGAATCTTTGAGGTACAGTTGGCTTTAATATTTATATTATTCTTCAAAAGGGGGATGATGTGTAATTTTCAGCTTTATTTTTTGACATTATATAAAGAATGTCTGGAATATGTCTCGAGTATTACGAGAGTTGTGCCTAAAGTGCTACTAAAATGCTGTAAATAGTACTTTGTGGTCAGTGGTCATGCTGACACTTCTCTGACACTGTGTGTGTCAATGGAGTGAGATAAAGCTGGTGTCATGCTTGAGGCAATTCTCAACATTCCAGCCCTTTCTAAACAGGAATATTTCACAGGAGAGTCAGTTTGGCAATAAAGATACTAAATTTTTTTGTGAAGTTCTTTCTCTTCCATTTGAGACATTTGCTTAGTTTTATAAACATTTATCTGCTCACAGGGTAAACTTTCTTTTTTGTATGAATATGCATCGACCAAATGATTAGTCAGGAAGTTAGTGTATTGGTAGGGCAAAATCCTGAGAGGGTTTTTCTAGAAGTTTCTGAGAAACTGACAGGGGAAAGTGTGTTGGGCTTGAATGGGTAGTGGGGAGTGGGTTGGGTTGTTTTGTGGTTTGTTTTGTTTATGTTTTGGGTTTTTTTAATATGCTGAAAGAATTATCAATAGAGCTAGCCTTTGGATGTAATTAGGCCTCAGATTAGCCAGATGAGTTACCAAACTAGTCACAATCACCATCACAGAACCACAGCATCATCGGGAGAGCAGATATGTCTCCTAAGGTACTAGACTGCAGTTAACAGGTTAGCAGTCTTTTTCCTAAAGCTATCAAAATTTATATCTATTAAAATATTAGATTCTGTCTATACTGAAGCTTTTGGGTAGGGATTTTGGGGAGGGCTTGGATTTTTGGCTGTTTGTGGTATGGTTTTTTTTTGTAATTCTCTGAAGAATTTAATATTTGTATAACTGTAAGGAAAGGAGTCCTTATTCTGGAGACTAGCTGCATTTTCTCCAAGGCTTTACTGTTTTATGTAGCTATTTTTGTTACTGTTTGCAGACTGAAAGCAGAAGCTTTGTACTGGGTTTATATTTAGTGTGAATAGGTAGGTTCAGAATGACATTTAAAAACTTTTTAAAGAGAGCTGTACTTAAAAGCTACAGGCTAATGAAATATCAATGTTTAATTCCTATATAGTTACATAGAGTAGAAAGAGCTAGTGTTTGATATACAATTACTGGAGGGAAAAGAGAGAAAAGATAAAGATGTTAGATCTGTGATCTTGTCTTTTGCCCCCTGCACTCTTTTTCAGTTGATAGTCATGTGTGTAGACCTCAAATACATAAAACCCACCATCACTGCTAAGAACTGAGAGCCTTGTTGCTGCATTTACCTAGATACACTTCTGGAAAGAGAAGCAAACAGATGTAATTCTTGTTCTCACTGATAGCCTGCCTATTACCAAACTGTTCTATTTTGCCTCCAAAGAAAATTCAAAGCAGTTCAAAGAACTAGGACTGTGGATACTATACTGTTAGTTGATGGAAGAAGTTGTCAGAAGGAGCTTGAACTTTGTTTTCCATGTAGTGGGCTTCCTGGTATCTACCTGTGTCTTCAAATTCTTGTGTGCCTGTGTGTGACAATTTTCTTTTCCATTTAAAATTATCATGGACAGTTGTCTGAAATTCTTAATACTTCTCAATTAGGTAGTCATAGTGTATAGAGTAATTTGCTTGAGACTTGGCTAGATGTAGCAAAATGCTTGAGGTTTGGCTAAATGTATCAAAGTGGGGGACAAAACACACTGTTTTGCAAGGCATTTTAGTAAGCCTTTCAAAGTGCAATAACATATATAAAAGTCAAATACATTGTGCTTTAGAAATGTGCTGTCACTGGTCAGAGGATCCAGTTAAGTTGGAAGTGACTTGAGTTTGAAAACATTCAGCTTGAGTTGTTTCTCTTTGTCATGGTTTAACTCCAGCAGGTAATTAAGCAGGTAACTGCTCACTCAGTCATGCCCTCCCAAGGGCATGGGGGAGAGAATCAAAAGCATAAAAGTGAGAAAACTTCTGGGTTGAGTCAGTTTAATAAATAAAGCAGAAGTCATACCTGCAAGCAAAGCAAACCAGGAATTCATTCCCTGCTTCCCATGGGCAGGTAGGTATTCAGCCATCTCCAGGAAAGAGAAATGTTGTCTCTCTGCTATCACAAGAAATGGTGACTTGGGAAGACAAACACCATCATTCTGAACCCCAGATTCTTTCCTCTTTCCACAGCTTCATATGCTGGGCTTGACACCATAAGGTTTAGAATGTCCTTTTGGCAAGCCTGGATCATCTGTCCCAACTGTGTCCCCTCCCAACATCTTGTGCACCCCAACACCCCCCTCAGCCTCTCACTGGTGAGGTGGCGTGAAAAGCAGAAAAGGCTTCTCTGTAAGCACTGCTCAGCAGTAGCAAAAACATCTCTGCATTATCAACACTGTTTTCAGCACAAATCCAAAACAAGGGCCCATAGTGTTTACTATGAATAAAATTAATTAGGCAAAACTAGCACATTCTTCCTCTGTGCTTTCTATGGGGGTTGATTTATTAGCCTTATCTATTAAGACAAACAGTAATTGTGGGGGTTGGGGAGAGGAATCCTAATTTTTTAATTTATTATTTGCATCAGTCTGCAGAAACGAATGTGAAACACAAAAAGCAAAGGAAAGAACAAATGGAAACAAATCGGGCCTTTTTGTTTGAACTCTGTAGAGGAAGGCTGTAAATCATTCTGAATACTAGTGTTTTCCATGTTGAAAGTTAAATGTGTTTATATATGTGTCACTACTGGTGACTGAGCATTTTGAGATACTTGCCTATGAGCTTTTCTCACATTGCTTATATGCAACTCAGAATTTAGTGACTGAAGTTTAGAAATGAGACGTTTTGTTTTATAGTTCTCCAAGTCATTTTATTTTATCTTTGTCTAAGTTAATGGTTATAACTTGATGAGGTGTAAATACATACAATGATTATTGTCTCTGGATTAAAAGAGAATTGTTGAGGTTGTGGTAAAACACTGGTGGGCACTGGTGTCAAAAGTTTCAACAACCTACTGATGGGTTTTGATGCACACATAAGCAAGATCACAGGAATGTTGACACTTATGGATGTAGTAAATTTGAAATCTAGTCATTGGAAAATGGGCTAAAAGTATCATCAAGTGCAAAGTTCCCTGTCCAACTTCTATAATTTTACAATCACGTTAAAGCAAAAAATCTTTTTGATACTCCTTTTTTTTTTTCTCCCAGTGTTTTGGCTCCTGTTTAGCCAGAAGATGTTTCACTTTTCTTTCTGTCCTCACCCTGAAGGAAGGAAATTTCTAAGAATTGTTTTGACTTGGTGACTTAAGACTTTGCAGAGTTAAAATGCTGAAATGATTCTTAGCTGTTCAGTTTTTGGTAAGAAATGACTGGACTACTCTGCTCATTCTTACTTTGAATTTGGTGCCATCTTAAAGATCTGTCTCCCAGCTGTTTTGCCTTCAGAATTTTGCTACATTTTAGGAAATGGATTTGGAGAGTCAGTGCAAAAAATACTGGCCCTTGACTAGGGGCAGCAGAGTATTTCCAAGAATCAGGTAAGAAGCCAGCTCTAGTGATTTATTTTTTTATTATTATTACTATTTTTTATTTTTGGTACTGACTTTCTCATGACCTTTAGTTCTTCCTTGGTTTCTTTTTGAGAGTAGAGACTTCAGTTAAATCCTCTAAGACATCTGTATGAACACAGGGGAATTGCCTGATTGTCACAGTTTTTAGATGCTGACAGCCTAATGGAAGAATTAAAACTCTTTAAAATGTACACAGTGTTGAAAATTCATCAATTTGTAATGAATCGAACACTTCTAATGGTTCTTTCATTTCACTGTCAAATGTTGGATGTATTGGTGTTTAATGCTTCACTGCTTTATAGGGAAAACAAGTCAGGTACTGACTTTAAAACATTGAGGTTTTGTGTTCTGTTAGAATACAGAATGAAAAAAGGTGATGTGATGCTATAACTTTCCAGTAACTGCTGAGTTAAAATATTTTGTGTAGGGAGTAGCAATTCAAACATTGTTTGGTTTTTTCCAAGTGTGAAAGACTCTGGAAACCTAAACTGNTTTTTTTTTTTTTATTTTGAAAAGGAGAAATAGAATATCACATCCACAAGGGTGACCCATCCATTTCCATTTATGGTGAGAACACCCCTCAGAATGGATAGAAATTTGGACTTTCCTTCCATGCCAGTGTCTGGTTAACTGGAAAACTGATCAGCTTGTTGTCTGAGTCCCACAGTTAACAGCTTTGGCCATACCTTCAGGAGACATTTGTGGAACTGGATATCCCCTCTGTGGGCAAAATATATAGTGAGTGTGAACCAACTGTATATGGTTTAACAACTTCTCAGAAGTGTGTGTGTGTGCTGATTTCAGCATCATCACTTTGCGTGAGCATCTTATAAGGAATGCTTATGTGGTAAAATAAATGGGTTTGAAATGTATTTGCATACAGTTTTACATACTGTTTTGTCAACAGATCAACTACGGATATGACTTTCTAGTTGTGAGAATACTCTACGTTGAAAACTAATTGAAATTACATGATTAGAGGGTGAATACCAACTTTCTTTTCTTTTCAGCGGTGGTTCAGTTTATAATCTGTATGCTGATGATGAAGATGAAACAGAAGCATCGCCTTCTGGCCAGCAGATTATTGAGAATTCAATTACTATGAATAAAATGAAACTGCTTAAGGCAAAGATGGAGAACATGAATCTGAGTAAAAAGGTGAAGCTTTTAGTTCCATTTTTCTATTGTGAAATGGCTTGTACTTTGCTAGTGCAAGTGGGTTTAGGAAGTGAAATGATCAAGGGTAGATGATTTCTTATCTTGTGTATAAGTAAATGCTATTTTATAAATCTTCTGCTGTGGGGCATTAGCTTTACTTGGCTCTACATTCAAATAATTGACTACTGATCCTGGATTTATTTGCATGGGTGGCTTTTTGGGGGGTGTGGGGTGTTTTTTTTTCTTTTTATGCGTTTAGTAGTATTGTTTTGCAATACTGCTCTGGTAAACAAATCAGTGTTTCTCTTAAATGAAACTCACTGGAAATACTGCAACTGAAAAGCCATATGAGAATGAGATTACCTGGAAGATAAAAAGTTCTATTAGCAGTCACGTCTGTCTAGGTTACCTAGATGTAAAATGAAGACTTATACCTTCATTTTCATTTTGTTTGAGACCCTAAAATGTTCTTGATAACTTGGATGTTATCCCAGCTTCCCTTTTTTTGTTCCTGTGACACTTGTATTAAAAAGGCGTTTCCTCATTAAATTTGATTTTGTTATTCAGATCTTGGGGTGAAGTCATGAGGGCTAGTGAGAGATGGAAAAGAGACTGTTTTAGTCCTTTCTGGCCTTGTGAAGTCTGATTTCTTGGAAATGTGATCTCAGACACTCAAAGACACTCAAATGTGTCTTTGAATGAAACCATAATTGAAATACTAATTCTTTTTGTATGTGGTTTTTGGTTTTGCTTCTTTTATAGCCGAAGAAGACTGTCAAGGTGAAACCTCGTCCTCCAATGGCTCCTCGACCATCTAGTGGCTCCATGGGTGCTGCTCGTCATCGTTTTTTAAGAGTGCTCCCCCATATTGGACAGTCCTGTCTACCTCCTCCTGGGAATTCATATCCCTCAGAGTCTTCCCAAAATGCACTTTCAGCATTAGCTACTTTAGCCACTGCTGGTAGGACAATGCCATCCACAACTAATGACTTTCTTAAAGAAGACGACACTTGGCAGAACAACTCTTGGTCTCAGTCTGTTAGTAGCATCAGGTTACCACCAAAAATATCTCGCGTAGAACTAGAAAATACGAAACTACCTACAAATAGTATTCTGACTGCTGTTTCATCTCTACCTGCAAATTCAGAAAAAACATCTGAAAACATGAGTTCCACAAGTGAGGATGATGCTGTTTTGTTTCCAAATCTAACAAATGCAGAACTATACAGAACAGAAGAAAAGCTTCTACCTGAAACAGATGCTTTCGCTTTGTTAACAGAATCAAGCGCCACTGAACAGTGTAGTGAAATATATGACATAGGAAAGGTGAACCCAGAACTTGAACTGTCTGATGGAGATGGTGAATCCAAGGTTGTAGAGCAGCATAGAAAACCTATTAGCAAAGTGCTAAGCACTGCAGCAATGGGAGCTGGTCTTCTCAGTACCCGTGAATTAAGTCCTCAGAAAAATCTGCTTTTGTCACCTCTTCGGTATTCGGCACAAGCAGCACATCACAGTTCTCTGAAACCACAAGCACAACCCAAATGCTTTGAGGCTGGTAACTTGAAATCTACAGCTTCCCCAAATGTGCTTCGATCATTGGAAGTCCGTAGTATAGCAGACTCCTCTTTTTCTAGGACTACTAGATTCCGTGGTGTGAAAGTAGAGTCACTTGGCAAAAGACCTGATGTAATTTCTAAAACGGATGCCAGGGACATCACAGATGTAGCTAACAAGGCATCCAAAGAACCTGTGAGTTCTGTAAGTAACTTAGGATTTCTGGCTTCGCTGGCCCGAAGCGCAAACAGGGAAAGTTTACAGAGTTCCTCTGGGACAGGGAGGTTTCGGACTTCTGGTATTGCACTACCTACAAACCTGCAGCATTTTCAGGAACAAAACTTCAGGAAAACTGCTGCTCCAAATGAAGCTGCTGAATATATTCTAGTGAGTACTAAGACTTCCAAGGAAATCAAAGTGGTTTGTTTTTTTTTCTGGTACTGGCATTATGAAACCTGTACTTAGGTGTGTGTCTTTTCAGGAAAGGCAGATGGGGAGGGGGAGGTATACTTAAATCTCTGATAGTCTTATACTGTTTTCTGAATTCCTGTTGGTATTTTATCTACCTGTTTATCTAAACAGGCCTGAAAAGTAATTCTTCATAAAAATGAAAGTGGCTGTTAGCTAGCAACTAAAGTTATTAGTTGTAATGATAGAATTATGGATGTTTGTGTTTGAAGTGTCATCCAACTTCTGCTGCTCACCAAATGTCATTTATTCTGAAGTTTTCCCTGTGACTGGCACCATATGTGCCTAGCTTCAGAACTCTAATGTACTTTCTTACTTTGGCATTGTGAAGTATGGGGAGACTAAATAGTCATTTTCAGTAAGGCTTTATATTGCAGAATTTTAATTTTTGTATACAAAAGTTGCCTTTTACTCTCCATAGGTACACTGATTGATAAAACATTGATTTCAAATAAGCTGATAGCAGGCTGCCTGACCTTTAATTTAATTTCCATCTGCTAGTAATTTCCTTTTGGAATTTTTTTTTTTTTTTAGTCTGCGCATGGGCTTGGAATGAATGGAAGTATTGCAGCTGTAGGGAAAAGAGTAGGTAAGTAATGTCACTTAATAATTGAAGATGACTCTTTAATCTTTTCTGATATATCACATATATAGAGGATGAGAATAATTTATCTTTTTAAGGCATATGTCTTTCAAAGTTCTTGCTGTATTATGTTTTTATAGTATGTTATAACTTAATATTTTAAGCAGCATAATCCATATCATAGGTAGATACAACTGTGACTCTTTCCTAGCTTTTTAACTACTTAATCCTGCATGTCATCTAAAGATGACTTTCTGCTCTGAAGTTTCAAAAAGCTCAGTTCTGTGAATACTTCTGAGCAAAATAAAATTACAGGCAAATCTATTGGTAGCATTGTCTATAGTGTTACAGCTTGAGCTGGAAGGATTTAGCAAAATAAAATTGGAGAGGAGGAAGTAAGGATGCATGGATGCTGAAAATTGTTGATATAGTGCAGATGTGTCTGCATGGGTTTTTTTCAATTTTTTTTCTTGTAGGCATCATTCATTTGGCCTTGGTCTTGGTAACTGGAGTGCTTAATGCTTGACATCTGCTGAAAATGGATGTGTTGTGCCTAGATATTAATGTTTTGTGTTTAATTCTCTTAGGAATGTAATAATCTAGATTAGTACTTTGAAAACAATGACTGTGTCAGTCAAACAGTGAGCTAAAGATTCTCAGCTCAATTAACTCTTCTTCCTGTCTTTGACTTGCAGTTTACAGATTATCATTTCTTTTATATGATAGCAAAAGAGAGGCAGGCATGTATCTGGGATTTTAGGATCTAGGTATAGAATATGAGCTAGAAGACAAATCTTCCAGTAGCAGTTGCAACAGGAAAAATGATGTGATTGTAATGATGCAGGAATACAAGCTGCTAAAATAGTGGATTGTGCTTTCCTTGCACAACCAGGGGTGCAGATTCGAATGAGCAGTCAGTTAACAAATAGGACTGTCCTTACCTGCTCCGTGGTAGAAGAGGCAGTAGCCTAATAGCCACATCTGCGTGACAGGGAAGTGTCATTTTGGATTGAACTATGAAGATAACTCTGGTGCATTTTATGTCAGGCAGAAGTGTTTTTTCCAAAAGTTACACACAGGAAGAAGACAAAGTTGGTGTTGTCATATCATGTAAGCTCTTGAGAGAGTGATGACTGGTAACGATCTGTTCTGTAACTGGCCAAAAGACAGGTTCAGTTTACTTGTATTTGCTATAGGGACCATAAATATGAGGTAGGTTGTCTTTGGTTTGTTTGGTTGGTTTTTTTCCTGTTTCACTGTGGTCCATGGTGGGGTCTTCAAGCTTTGTCTTTTTCACAGAGTGGGCTAACTGATATTTCTGAAATAGTATGCTTTTAGATGATGATATTGAAACTTCCCTGTCTGCCCAAGCTGGCAATGATAGATCACAGTCAGATAGCACTGGTTGTTAGTGATGACCACAGTGTGTAGTGACTGTCTGGTGTGAAATGACGTGTTGGGATTAAAGGTGCACTGGACAAAAACTACTTCTAAACTCATGAGGTCATCCTGACAATATAGCAGCAGAAGCACTGAAAGAATGTTTGAGAAGGTGTTGCTCATTTTCACTGTCCTAGCAAACAGTAAGTATGCATAAGCAGGTTGTGGACAAAGAGTTTACTGCTGCAGGGGGAAGAAAGATGTCTTTTTTTAAAATACTTTCCAGTTAATAAAGCAAAACCCAAGAGTTACAGGTGAAAAAAGTTAAAATAAATTTTTAAGTACAGAAATTTTACAAACATCTGCATTGTGCCTTATGAAACCATATTGCTAAACACAGACCTGTAGTCTAATAATGCACTTTTCTTGTGATTAGGGAGTACCAGCAAGATTTTTAAATGTTGCAGTATTTGTTTCACAAACTTGAATTATTAGCTGCTGAATATCCTAGATGTTACTATGTACTCAAATGCCCAATAGATTCTTTGGAAAGCTGTTGCTTGCAGTGCTTTTCCAAAGACAGTATGTGTTTTCATTTTGCATTTGGGAAGGGCATTAGGAGATGTGTTTCTTGCATTACTCTAACTTCTTGTTTATGTGAACTTTTAACAAGTGTTTAAAATAATGGATCTAAGTTCGGCATTGTCTTGCCTCTTCCAAAGGTATTAGGAGGCTTGAGGTGTGTTATCTGTTTTCACTTCTGGGTTCTTTTTTTTTCCTCTCTGTTTAGGCTTTGGGGTTCCCACCTGCGGTATCCTAAGAAATGCAAAATGAATATGGGTTTCAAAAGATAACATTTAACTAGTTTGTGATCAGGAATAAGTAAAAATTAAATGTCTTTGCTGTCTTTCTACCTCTGAAAGCAGGTGAAGCAACCCATCTTCCACCTGTGAATGGCTTAATTCAAGCAAAAAAGAAAATTACAAAGCATTGCTTTCTTTGTGGCAAGAAAACTGGACTGGCAACCAGCTTTGAGTGCAGGTAGGCTAAGTGTATAACAAGCTGTTGTTTAAAATTGATAGCTGGGTTAACCAAAAGCTTTTCTATGCTCCGTGGTATTACTTAAGTGCAGGAAATCAAAAGACAACCTTCAGAAAAGTTGCAATTCTCATGTCAGCAAATCTCCAGGAACTAAAATTCGGGAATGTTGTATCTAATCTGCTGTTGAAGGGTATGTCTTTCCAGGAAAATCACGAAATTCAAAGTATCAGAATGCAAGATATCAGGAAATAAAGAACATGATTATGAAAGAATAATGACATTTTTACTGGCATGGGAAGAACTTGCTACAGATTTATGTTCTGCAAATATCTTAACAATAATTATATCATTAATAAATTGTCATTAACAACTTGAGGAAAAAATGGGTTTGTTGCAGTTTTTCAGAAAAATCTCCCTCAGATTTGGTCCTGTTGGAACACATTGACACAGTTTGAAAATTTGTGCCCATTTGTATTTGACTACTTCTTGATTTTTACATAAATTCTGTTTTTTGTGAGACCAGTTGCCAATTTCTAGACATCACAAAAACAGAATGTCAAGAGTGATGGAGCCCCAAAGCATGGCTTGCAGACAACACAGTGAGACCTGGTGTTTGGTGATGATTGCTGGAAACTTAAAAAAAACCCAAACAAAAGAAAAAACCAAAAAAAAACCCAAACCCACCAACACCCCCATCCCCAAACAAGCCAAATCCTGCTGCTTTCTCTGTTCATCTTGTTTCTCAAATCTTGTTTCCCACAAGTTGTTGTTCTCTAAGTATCATTTAGTCAAGGTTAGGAACCACTGCACCAAGAGGTGCATTTGAAGCTGATTTTGGTTCATGCTAATCAACAGAACAAGACTTATGCCATTAGGGAATTCTGTTGGATAGTTTCTTGGTGAGGAACTGCCTCCTTCTGAGTCTTCAGTCTTTGATTTTCAAACAGTTTTGGACACTGCACACTTTCCTGCTGAGCAAATAGTTATTTCTGGAAGACCTTACAGCTAAGCAGCTTGCTTAAGGCTAAAAATGAAGCACAGAAAAATGGGGTAAATCATACATATCCAATAATAAAATTTGTTTTAGTTTCAAAAGGAGCAAACATATAACCTTTTACTACATGGAACATGAACCAAATAGAGAATAGAGTTGTATGAGAGAATTCGTTGATTACGGGTCTAAGAACCAAAGAAAAGCATATTTATTACCAGGTATACAGAACCTGAGAAGCAGCTGCAGCGTATTCTATGAGCCCTGCTAGATAGTGGGTTATAGACTAAAAGTTGGATCAATACTGCTTAGCCATTACAAGAAATTTCTGATTTTGAATGATGTCATTATTTTGCTGTCAAGAAACAACTTTATCAAATAATCAGGCAACAGGATAGTAGCACCAGTTCCCACTTTAAGGCACTTGGACAGATCAGATACAATATCCAGAGTATGGCTTTCTCCTGTTAGGAGAGAGCTGTCAAGTTTGAAGGCAAAAATCATTGCCTAAGCTCATTGAAATTGCAGCTGATATTGTAAAGATGCACCCTTACTCAGTCATACAGGAAGTCATCTTCTCGATAGTCTGCCTGATGTCTTTGCAGCTGACTAAATCTGTATTTATTAATCTTACATGACTAATGTGAGTTTATACCAGGCAGAGGTTGTGTTGAACTGAACATCTCTTTTGGTGATCTGAATGATGTGATGTTTTTGAATTGAAATGCATTATGTGCATTTCATCTGGTGCCGCTATTTTAGTTCCGTGATTTTGTCCTCTGAACTGAAGTTGTGTGAGGTTTTTAAAAAGAAATCAAATACATCAAAGCCCAAAGTTCTTAATTTATAGGTGTGTTCCATCCTTGCCAGCTAATTCCAAAACTACTGATCTTGCATAACTTCCCAGTTGAGAGACTGTTGTGTCAAAACTGCAACATTTTGTTACAAAAATGTCATTTTGATTACCCCACCAGTTAATGTTACCAGTCAAGAATTATTAGAATCCAGATTGTTATGTCAAATAAACAAGCCAAAGGGCTTCACATGTGTCAGAGAGTTAAAAGCTTCTAAAAGCTTGTAACTTCTAATATTCTTGATCCTTCAGATGTGGAAACAACTTCTGTGCAACACACCGTTATGCAGAGACTCACACCTGCACCTACGACTATAAGAGTGCAGGGCGAAGGTATTTGCAGGAGACCAATCCCGTCGTTAGTGCACCGAAGCTTCCCAAAATCTAACATGGTTGCTCTGCATGTGGCCACCCTGCTATTGAAGAATTTTATCACACTGAGAGAAGCACTTGCTTAAACTGCGTAATTTTTGCCATGCTCGGTATTTAAAGATTTGCCAAGTAACAAAAGCACATGAGGATGCATCCTATTGAAGAATAATGTGAGCACTACTGCAGCTAAAACTTTTCTTCTTTAGTGAATGAAAAGTTAAAGACTAGTTTTTGAAAACCGACACTATGATTTAACTGTTAATGCACGTCTTGTGTTGTGTTTTATATTTGGAACAGCTATTTCACTAGACAAGTCTTTAAAAGATGCACTTTACTAACTTTATTTACTGTATAACCAGACTTGAGGGGGTGTTGTAATGAGGGTGTCATGTAATGTCTTCTGTACACTTGCATTTTTTGTCCATTGCGTGATATCTTCTAACTTATTTCACTAGAGAGATCCTTCCTCCCCTTTCTTCACACAGCCTATTTTGAGATTAAGGGGGTTGTAGTGTGTTCCACCCCTCTGTTCCATTCAGACTGGTATTCATACACTGTGTATCCATTCTGAAAATTATATATCATATTAATCACATTTTCTTAAGGTAGGACTGGTTATAGGAAAAGTTTGTTTTTAAATAGAAAATTCCCCTTTTGCTGCCATTAAATATAAGGAACAATTTATTTTAACTTTTTTTGTAATCCTAGATTTTTTTTAAGACTTCACAACTTGGATTGTTAAAATGTTGAATGCTGTTACTGGAAGAAATTCTAATAAATAATAAATTTTAATCTGGTTTATGCTCTTATAAGTGCACAAAATAACTTTTCCTGATATCCTAACAGCATGCTCCTAAATTAAAAAGTGGGTTTTGTTATAGTGGGGTGGGGATGTTTTTATATTTTTCAGCAGCTCATGTCTTTTCCCGCTTAAGTCGGTGGGAAAATTCTCACCAACTTCACTAGGACTAGTGTGGCCAGCACTGTGTGCTTTAAATAAACCTCCTGAAGTCTTACAGATGTACTAGCAAAGATAAAATCTCTGTTCAACAGCTGGCAGATCTTAACCTGCAGCATTTCTCCCCTCCAGCTGATACTGCACAAAGGCAGTTCAGTAATTTCATGAGACACCTCTAATGAGCATGCAGCAATGGCAGGTGATGCTGGAGGAATATACCTGCTGAAAGCTTTACCTCTCATCCACTTATTGTGTCTGAATTATTTTATTTTTTTGTAAAATAATGTTGCTTGAGGTGTTCTAGTATAAACAGATGAATAAAAAACCTACAATGCAACATCAAAGCAAACCCCTCCACATTGCATCTAGATGATTGAATGATGTGGTCCTTTCCTTGTCAGAGTCCTCAGCTATTTAGTTGGTTGTGATATTAAAATGATCCAGGCTGCATTCCAGTCAAAAAGTAGCAGCTGATGAGCATGGCAATCAAAAGTTTTGGAAAAAAAAAAAAATCACTGAAAGGGAGAGAAGTAAGTAAAAAAAAAAATCTCTGGATGAAATCCATTTCATGTAGTCCACCTGCAACTTCTTAAACCTTCTGGAGTTTTCAGAGAGCGATGGCCTTGGAAAAAAAATTCAGAATAATTCTTTCTGGCAGTGACAAGGTAAAAGGTAGTTATTTTTTTTGTGTGTAGCCTTAAGGCATATTCTCGCTGGACAAAGTTGCACCTCATATAAGAATACATAAGCAGTGCCGGGAACTGTGAATACTACTGTAACTTTTATTTGCACTCCAGTATGGGTTAATATGAGATGCTGAAGAAAAAGAATAAGGAATGGAACAAATGTACTAGTGATTTCCCACCAATTACTTGTGATTCAGCAAATTTCTGAAGACAGGGGTATTGATCTTTTTTTTAGGCACAGTAGAAATAAGTGGAATTAAAATAATATTGGCTATGATAATTTAATCTGATTTTTGCATAAGTATAATTGTCAAGAAATTATTTTGCAGTGCATTACAATGGCCCTATGAAAATTTTAATAAGACTACATTACAGAGATGTGTGCAAGAAGGCTGAGTCAAATGTTGATTGTGACTCTCCCTTTTGCATACGCATAATGAAGTACACAACAATACTTTTCAGAAAATGCAGTGTAGTAATGTTAATTTCCACATGTGTAGATGCTTGTAATTTTTATACGTCATTTTGATTATACCTGACGCAGACATTTCTTGTGAAGAACTCTCCTGGTTTTGTTCTCATCTCTGTTATTGTTACAGACACTCTTACTTTCAATGAGTAGTACAGCCCTAAGAGCACTTAAATTTGTAATTAATTGCTTTAGTTGCTAATTTATATGCTGCCGGGTTTTACCAAATCCTGTGTTAGACTGTGCTATGGATTAATTACTGTTTACTGTGTAAACTTACCTAATGGTTTCGTTTTCTGGGTATTAGTCAGTGCACTGTGGTGCTATGCATCTGCTGTAGAGACACCTTTAGCTTTTGTGTGTTTGTTCATGTAACTAGATTTTATCATAAAGCATTTACATAATGGAAGTTTGACTTTGATGTCTGCGTCTCTACTTTCCTGTCAAATATTTATGCTGCTCTTATGCCTGAGGACCTGTAAGGCATAGCCAGGGTGGTCTCTTGTTGAATGATGTACAGGCTTCTTGTGTCAGTTGGGTGTCACAGAGGTGTCAAACGTGGTTTTGGATCTTGAACAAAATATTTCCATTTTCTGAAATCTCTAGAAGGGCCTGGTGATAAACCCCCATCTGTTTGCAATTCCCATCTCTTCAGTTTGCAGTCCCATGGGATGTAATTGCACTGGTGCCTTCTAGTGCCATTTGCTAAAAATCTTCAGTGGTAGACAAGGCTAGAATTTTCAATGTGTTACATTACAAAAATGAAGTTTTTCTAGATTTTTTCTTTGCATATCATGAATTAAATGCTTTGGTTTCTTTAAGTACTTCTAACTTTCAATATGGGGCACTATCTTCTGGGTGTAAACTGTGGGTTTGGGGTTGCTTGTGCCTGTACAGAGTTGCTTCCAGCTGTGATGGCTTTTATGTTGGGTCACGTTTTTCCAGTTTTTATGTAAATCAGATTCATCTCAAAATGCATTTGACACTTTCTGTGGTATGAGTGTTAGAACTAAGCCTCATGTGAGGACGTTAATCTAAGAAAGTCATGTGAAACTATGGAACAGTTATGTGAGCCTACACTACTTCTGATTACTGTAGTTCTTACCCTGATTGTAGTTTGGAGTAGTGTTCTGTTTTGGCTGAGATAGAGTTAACTTTTTTTCCTAGAAGCTGGTATAGCACTGTCTTTTGGATTTATTATGAGAATAGTTTTGATAACACATTGATGTTTTCAGTTGTTGCCAAAGAGTCAAGGACTTTGCAGCTTCTCGTATTGGCCTGACAGTGAGAAGCAGGAGGAGTGTCCAAGAAGCTGGGAGGGGACACAGCCAGGACAGCTGAGCCAAACTGGCCAAAGGGATACTCCAGCAGCACCGCTGGAGAACTACATGAGCACTGGTTTCAGGTGGTGAGCAACTGTGCTGCACATTACTTGTTTTGGATATTCTTTCATTGTTATTACTCTCTTCTGCCACACCAGGTAATTTCTCAGTGTTTTTAATGGTGGGAGTGTTGAGTTGAAAACAATGAAAAAAGGTGGGTTTCTTCCTGTAGTTATTGTACTATTTGAAGATTGTCTAAAAAAAATCAGATTATGTGCTCGGTTGAAGAGCTTAGGATGTTTCTTGTGAAATATGTGTGTTTAGAGCAATGCTTGTTTTTTAATACATAAACTAATTATTCATTTTCTCAGCAGAAGTTTGCCAAGTCTCCCCTTCCCTTTAGCTGGTTTGAATTCCTATTTTATATTTGATGTTTCCAAGGCTATTTATGTGTACCACTGATGTTACAAGCATTTCTGGTACACAGGTAAGGGACATTCCTTGTCATATTATTTTTTATCCCCCTTTTCCCTACACAAGCTGAGCAAATAAGAAATCAAGGGTTTTGCAAGCAAAATGTTTTAACTAATCAGAAATGCTTTTCTACCACTTTTGCTGTAAAATACCAATTGCTTAACGTTGCATTTCAACCATGATGTTACACAAAGGCCACGAGATGTCAGTGGAGAGCCCAGTCTGAGCAGATTTGGGATTAAACAGGCAAACACATACAAAATAATGACACAGTAATGTATTTCTAATGATGCTTCAGGTATTGCTGGTTTTAACCTATTATGTATTCATAAGATGTCTTTATTTTCTAATCAGTGAAACATGGATTTCTTTATTTATTAGGTAGCTTTTTTGAGATAAGTATTTCAGCAAGCTAGTCTTTGTCCACTACTGCTTTAGTTACAGTAGGGTGGATGCTTGCCTTATTATTTGTTGTCCACCCCTGTCTTTTTATTAGAATTTACAGACAGGTCAAAGAAGTGGTCCTCTACTTTGGCTCTTTGAACCTCCTAAGATACTCAAGGATTTTTCCTGATGAGTAGTTCCCTCTGGTAAGAGTTTCATTAAGACAGTTGTGTGGTTAAAGAACAAGTTGTTCTTCAAGGCCTTTCTAATCTTTCAAGAATTATGTGTCAGATTCTGTGTATATTTCTTTCTCAAAAGATGAAACCACATCATCCAACTGCATGTGGCTTCACTCCTTGAGCCAAGGTCTTCCCTGCAGCTAATCCATGCCCATTGAATAAAAAGCCCAATTGTAACCATTTTTTTCTTGGGACTACTAACTACATCTTAATAGCAATATTTAAAAGAGGTTGTTTCAAAGCCATCAAATGTAGCCAGGAATGTGCTACTTAAAACTTCAGAATCCAACATGCATCTTGCTCTACTGCTATCTGAATCTCAGTTTGTAGCATGTGTTCTGCTTATTCCAGCTATTCCTTTTACCTACTATACTTGATTTCAAGTGTCTCAGAGATAGCATTTTCAGCTCTTCTGTGTGTGTCAGTCTCTTTCATCTCTTTTTATCAGTGAGACCATGAATAAGCCAGTATGTTTGGGTTTCTTGCCAATGTAACCATGTGATTGTTTGCTCTGTGTTCTTTTGTGGCCATTGTGTGCATATTTCTTGTAAAGGATTTTAGCTCAGGTCATTGTTTTGCCTTTCCTATTAACAGTTCTTCACAGAAAAAGGAGAAAAAATAAAATAAAAAAGGAAAAAAATCCTTGCATAGCAGCAATTTTACAGCATATCTGCAGAAGACTGCATAAAAGGGGAAGACAGCTATTTCCCTGCTTACTGAAGTCTACAGTGCAGTTTATTGGTACTCTGACTAATTTGAAGCAATTTCTGATGGCAACGTTCATGGAAGAGATAGGTTTTGATTTTTCTGCAGTATCTTATCATGTTCTGCAGGATCTTAGGGAATAATACATGCCTAGCAATTAGAGGTTTGGGGTTTTTTTCCAGAAATTATTGTAAGTATCAATCTGAAAAATAACCGTATCTAGAAGTGTGGTCCACTAGTTTGTGCGTAACTTTACCCTTTCACAGGGACTTTGTGGCAGAGAACTTGTGGTGGTAACATTGTGAAGCTTCAGAGGAGAGGCACCAGGGGGCAGCGGAGGCATTCAAGAATAGCATTTTTTTTTTTGTCCAATAACGGCCTTCAGAGAAACCCACAGATAAAGAAAAACTGTGATTACTTCTTTATGACCTTTATTCAGCCCACTCTGAACAGATCTTAGGAGGTCTGTAAGAGATTGCATTCTTTCCCTTTTCCTAATTAAAAAGTGCCCCCAACACTCCGATATTTCTGTTGTTTATTAAGTAACTTCAATGTATTGCAGAACAGAGAGCCCTTCTCTGTTCGTCCCCACTAAGCCCACAAGTATGAATTTAAGAGATTTCGGCTAGCTAAAATATGCTGGATACTATATATGCAGTAAAAAATATTACCTGTTCCTATCATTTCATACTGTAGAATGACAAATACTGCTTTCTTTTTCTTATGGATGCAGAGTGGCCATGTGAAAAAATAAACTCAGTGGTGTGCAAGGAGTGTGCGCTGACCACTCCTCATTACTTATCCTTTCTGGCCTTGCAATTCAATAATCTTGACAGGTCTTCAGCGACAGAAATGTATTCCTAAACCACACTTCAAGGCTGTTTTCAATCCTTCCTAATCCAGTCTTCAGTAGGGCTGATTACTATGTATCAAATGTAGTGTGTGTATGTGTAGAACTACATAAGGATTATGTGTTCTAATCACATGAGGATGGCAAATTATTACTGAAATTAGGTGTTTCTGCCTAGCACCAGAAATTCAAAATAATATCTTATCAAAAAAATAGCATAATTTATATGGTATAGGATTAAGAGAGTTAATGAGTTGTAAATAAAAACACAAGTTTTTCTAAAAGGAAAAGTCAGGAGGTTTGAAATACCCTCTCTTTCTCTGTGGTGTTTTATGTGCGTGTTTTACTGGGGTGGGGTGACTTTTAAAAAAAGCATATTATTATGTTTTTTCTCTCCCAGAATCACAGACTGGTTTGGGTTGGAAGGGACCTCAAAGACCACCTAGTTCCAACCCCCCTGCCATGGGCAGGGACACCCTCTACTAGACCAGGTTGCCCAAAGCCCCATCCAACCTGGCTTTGAATACTGCCAGGGAGCTGGCAGTCACAGCTTCTCTGGACTACCTGTGCCAGGGCCTCACCAGTCTCACGGGGAAGAACTTCTTAATATTTAATATAAATCTCACTTCTTTCAGATTAAGGTCATTACACCTTTGTCCTATTGCTACACTCCCTAACAAAGAGTCTATCACTCCTGTTGGCCCCTTTAGGTACTGGAAGGTGTAATACGTTCACCCTGGAGCCTGCTCTTCTCCAGGCTGAACAACCCTTTCTATCTCTTTTTATTTTACTTGAACTGATGTTGCTTGAACAGTAACTTGGATTTATTTTGTATTTAATTTATACTTAATTTCAAGTGTCAGAACTGTTGCTGGTAATGGGCCATAGTTGGGATATGGTAAGTGGTTTGCTAAAAATGTGCACTGGCTGGTGTAGTTACTACACAGAGAAGTATAATGAAATATATTTGGTTTTACACATAGCCTGGAGACTGAGTTGAGTGACAGGATTTCTTCTTAGCATTGTCTGTCTTGCCAGCGATCATAGGTAGTTTACTCAGGGGAAACACAGGACAAGTCAAAATAGATTAGTGTGAGAACCATCCAGACCAGTATCTTTCTCTGAGGAGGTACAGACAATTCAGAAGATGCAAGATTTCTTATGTAACTAAGTGTGTAGGAACCTGTTTTCAATACTGGATTCTACCTTCCATGCTAATGACTGGTCTGAATTGTGAAGAACTTGTTATCTCAGTATACAGTACGATATTAATTTGGAAGCCCATAGACGTTTAAAAGTATATTTTAATCTTGCTAGATTCACAGTCTCTACTTCTATTTATGTGTAACGTGAAAATAATTTTCTTTCACTATATTTTTTAGTTTCTTACCAAAATTTCACTTGGTCTAGTATTATAAGAGAAGGAAACTGTCTCCTGAATATTCAGTATGTTCTGTGTTTGTATTGCATCTCCTTTTACTCATCTTTTCATGGTAGCGATTCACTGTCTTTGCTATTCCAAAGCCTCATTATGCTTGCTGTCCTCTTGATCTCCTAATCTTGGAGTATACTTTCAGAGACCCATCTTTCTTCAGATCCCTCATTGCTATTTTTGTCTTGTGTATTTACCTTTAAGATGCTGAAGGTACTGTTCCAATGGAAAAAATCTAAAATTGTGATTAAAATAGTATCTCATAAAACATGCCCAGGGTTATTCCAAGGGAGGTCCTACAGAAATGCTTAGTATTATTAATCTGCCTGTATTCCGGGCAGGATATAAATAGCATTAGTTAGAGTATGAGGAGAAAATGTATGAAAGCTCTGTAAGGGGAACATCTAGCTGAGTTTCAGTATATCAGCTGCACTTATGAGGAAGATGATGTCTGGGTTTTGTTACACAGAAATGGGCTATTTTTACGCCGTCACCACATCTGTATGTTGAATGCACGGAATTTGTTTCATAGTAGGGAGCGCCAAAACCGAAATACTGACTGCTAAGAGGTACCTCAGAAAATGTCTTTCCTCTGCACATTTGGGTTTGGCAAGAATAAGTTAATGTAACTTTCATTACCTCCTGAATGGTCTGAGTAATAAACCTGGAAGTACAGATCACTGGTNTTTTTTTTTTTTTTTAACAAAATGGTGAGCTGTATTCCTAGCTTTGACCTCTGGAGATGGATCACTTATCACTGAGCTTCACTTTTTCTTCTAGTAGTGCATATCCTGCCTTGAATAAACATTAAATTTACTGGGGTACAAAGAAGGGACTAAGGTAGAGACTTCTTTCTTTTCTCTTGATACTAAATGACTCGCGGTACTATAAGCCTTAATCAAGCATGAGACCTTAACATTGTTGACTAGATTTCCCTAAAGCCAGTTTACCCATACCTAGACAACTAGTTTTATTTAGAGACATTACCTTAAAAGTTCAGTTTGTTGCATTTGCCAACCTTTTCCTTAGTTTTGAGGCTCAGTAATGATGAAATCCATATTAACACTTGTACAGAGGATAGCATTTATGAGGTCTGGCTTAGGCTGTATGACTGCAAAAGCTTATCTGCCCCGAGACAGATTCAGAGCTGTATCCAATCTTGTCGCCTTCAAAGGCACCCCATATGCCTGTGAGGGGTTGCTGAAGTCTTCTGGGGTGTGTGGCCCTACACGCCTGTTTGTCACGCGTCGTGACAGATTAAACCTGCTGCATGTAGGGCTGGATACAGTCATTGTCTGCTTAATCCACAATGTACAAGGGTCTTCAGCACTGTACCGGGAGAAAGGTTACAGTTTGCTTTGCAGGCAGGAATGCTGTTTCCTCCTGGTGTTTTCCAAGAGATTTAAATGCCAGTCTGTCTGAGATTAATTTAAAATGATCTCATTCTAGTGATTTTCCAAGGCCAGGTTTTAGTAGAATAAGTGACCACAATGCTAATTTATATCCTCCATCTGAGACCGATGAAATGCAATAAACTTCAGGCGCATGGAAATAAAATTAAGGTGTCTGAAAAACCACCTACTTGGAGCTCTGGTTGTGTTTTCATTAAAGGTGATAAAAATTTTGAAATCTGGAGCTTTCGTGGATAAAGCTGCCTAGCAGTCTTCCTTAAACAGGCTTTGAGCAGTACATTCTGCTGGGTTGCTGCTTGCAGGTCACTGAATGTGGGACTCACAAAGCTAAATAATCTGAGAAAGATAAATGGTTTATTTTACAGCAACTGCAACTCTGGATGTGTTGCCTTTATATATAAATGATTATTAGCCTCACTCCTGGGCTTCCTTCTCTCTACCCTTGCAACAGGGTAAGTGCCAAGGCACTGTACAGTGCTTGTTTTTTAGGTCATATTTTTCAGGAGCCTACCATGCAATTCTCATGCAACATTAATTTCTTTTTTCATTCAGTTCTAAGCTGTTTCCATTTGCTGTAGCAGAATACAGTTTTCAGACAGCAAACATCTTTCAGTCATCACAGGTCTGAACATTCCTGGTTATAGTATTGATATTTGGGTTTGGCAAAGAAAGGGAGCGGTAGCTGGGCCTTTCTATTCTTGAGTGAATTGTAAAAACACGTAACTCTATTCTTGAAATAATCTCAGCAAACAATTTCCTTCCTAAAATTGGTGGGAAAGATGCATCTAGTTTTCTTGATGTTCTAAGGGAGAACATATCAAAAATAGTTCCCACCTGTTGAGCAGACTTAACAGTGCTGTGTGAAGCACATGGGTAACAGGTTTTAAGGAGTTCCAGATCTTTCAGAGGTAAGTTTTGTTGTGTTTTTCCTTTGCCCTTCAGAACTTGAAATCACCTTTGTATGAATGAAAAACAGTCAGGGAGGACATCAACTTTACTCATATTTCCTACCATCTTTCTACTTGGATTCACATTCAGTTTTTTTCACCTTCCGTAATGCTGATTTTCTGCCTTCTCTTACCAGAATCTACTGTATTTACCCACAACAGGCAGAAAACAGCAGAGCAGCAGCGCAGAAAGGAGTGAATTCAGCCAAGGTTTACCTTCAGTTAGGCTAGGGAACTGCAGATAACTATTGAAGAACTTCCCCTTGCTTCTGCCAGTAGTGTACATGGGAGAGAGTGAACAGATGGGGGAACACGCTGCTCAGGATATGCAGGTGGAAGGAAGTAAAGGAACAGAGCTGACTGGGAGAAAAACTAGCAAGGGAGAGCCTTGGGACCACATCCTGTCCTGTCTGCATGTGTGTTGTGTTTGCACGTATGAGCACATATGCAGAGGAAGGCTTGTGTGCCACTAGCAGCCTGATGGGGTATTCTCTGGATTTAAAGCTAGTCATTAGGTTTATGTTCTTTTCTTTTGGTTGTTGTTTCCCAATACTAATAGATGCATTTCTCCACATTTTAATAGCTACAAATTCACATACATGCCTGTGACAAGATGAACATTTATGTACTTGAGTGCATGAAGGCACTTATGTCTGCCTATTCTTTGCAAGGGTTTGTTTTGTGGTTTTTTTTTTGGGGGGTTGGTGGATAATTTTGGAGATTTACAGGCTCCAATTGGCACTCACATAGTGTGATCCCTTGCAAGACATTTGGGGCTGCTTCCAGCCCTGAGCCTGTAATGGCTATTCTAATCACAGTGATGTGGTTTTGTATATAAAGCTGCAATGAAGTCTTCCAGTTTCTTAAAACAATAACATAGGACACTGTTATATCACATCAAATATATGGTAGTAATTTTAATTTATATTTGGAAACAGATTTACTCCAGAAAATCTACATAACTTTGGAGACTCAAACCACAGTGGAATTCTGAGGTAATCCCCTAAAGTATTGTGGAGTTGCTATGGAAACATGCAGGTGCTCAGACCGATATTGTAGAATAAAAAGATCATTTATAAGTATCTGGGGAAAAAAATGAGTTATGCTTTTCCACTTACCTACTGTATGTATTGTCATAACTAAAGACAAAAAAAAAAAGAGGGGACATTTGTATAATATTTTTTACAAGGTTTCTGTCCCACTCCACTTTTCAGATCTTCCTGCTAAAAGGTGTAAGGGTTTATCTGAAAAGCAGAGCCTTAATAACCATATGCTAGATCTTTGCTGCTTCTAGGGAGAATTGGAGTCTCCTGGGTGCAGACGTACTTATAACTTAAATTGAATTGTTGATATTTTACCAAGACCACATGCGGATGCTGACGATCCAGACCCTGTATGCAGGGCATCAGTGCAGCTTTCTGCAGACCCATCAGTATCTTTAGCTACATGCAATGTGCATCTCTAGGAGCCTCTTCCGTAACTGGTTTTCCCTTAACTTTGAGCCAGAAATATCCAATGAGCAAAGTGGAGATGTTCTCTTCCCATATTTTTTTTAAAAACCTTTTATCTCTTGGTGGGATAGTGAAGAGCGGTGCTGGCCAGAAGAATTTAAGATTTCCATTTGACTAATTGCCTTAAGCTTAAGTGTAAGTCCTTTTTTTCCTGTTTTTGTTTGTTTGTTTGGGGGTGGGTGGCTTTTTTTTTTTTAAGACTTTGAAGGTTTTTTAATAGTTGCAAACTGTGGTGGGACACACACATTTGCAAAGCCTTAGGTTTGCATTTTCTCCTGAGGACTATGGCACATGCGGGGAGGATGTTCCACAGCAGTACTCATCACCTTTGAGGCTTTAGTCCTAGCTCTGCACTCCTGTGTTCAGGAGGCTGATGCTGAGTTTTAATTCAAGAACAGCAACATGTGTTAAGATACTAGACAAGCTTTCTGGGGAAACATAAACATGGAGTAATGCTTGCAAAACACAGGGAAGGCTTTAGATCTCAAAGGAATTTAGGCACTTTGTTCCCCTTGAGAATTGAGTGTTGTACCGGTGGCTTATTGCAGATTCTTTTATTTCAGGCTTAATCATTAGTTACATTTGCCTAGAAAACCTGCTCTCTGTGCAACTGTATTTCTGCACACTTTTCTACTTCTCCAGTTGTATCTACAGGCCCCTTTCCTATTCTGGCACTAGCTGAGTATTGGGTGGTCAGCTATGCTGTACCCACAGTGGGATATAATCTTAGCCAGAAAAATAATTTTAAAACCCCACAGCAAAACGGACTGAGAGTATGAAGGAGGAAAACAGCCTGCTCTGAGATATCCCTGTGACCTCAAGGTAAGCTTCCAGTACAGTTTGGGACAGAGTTAATGATACACCATTAAGAGGACATAATTGTCACCACATATGCACATTACCATACCCTCTCGTAAAGAATCTGTTTTTTAACTGAAGTTTACATAGGATTAATGTATCATATCCTATGTGATCTCCTCTAGATGATCCTGCTTGGACGGAGCGGAGGTGGACTGGGTGATCTTTCAAGGTCTCTTCCAGCTCCTAATATTCTGTGATTAAATAGGAGTTGAAATACACGCTCCTTCTCCCAGAAGACCCATAGTGTAAGCTGTGGGTGCTGCTCCTCCCACCTTTGCTACATGAGTGTGCTGGTCCTAACATGACAGAAATTCATCCCATCTTCTCTGGGCCTACTGTAACATGGTTTGGTTTTTTTTTTTCTGTATGGGTAGTTGTGGTCTGCATCATAAAGGAGGGTTACAGTAGTCATTTTATGGTTTTCTCACTGTAAGGGTACTCTCCCTGGAGTCCTGTAAATCACCGATGTGAAAAAGTGCAGCCTTAGGAGATAAAAAACGTTGACTAGGTTTAGGGAATGAACTTACATGTCAGGTCAGGGGCATTCCTTATTTTCTGTCTGTTTTTTTCTCTTAATAGTATCTCTTTTCTTGTTTGTGTTGCAATGACAGAAGCAGTTCAGCCAGGCTACCTGTCTTCCTGGTACTTTCCTAAGTGGCATAGATGCCATCCCTGAGCAGAGGAAATCCCCCTCTTCTGAATTTTCTCGTAGAACCCTCACTTTGTTTTTTCCTGTACAATTCACTTCGATAGTGTAGTTCACCTATTGCTCTTTGGGAAGAAACGTCTGGAGTATCCTACTTGTAGAATTGGAGTGTAAAACAGCAACAGATACAGTACCCATATGGAGCAAACTTCATTAGCATCCTTTTAGTACTTCAACCTTTTTGTTTACATAGTCTTCTGCTGATAAAAGAATATGTGACTAACACAGAACACCTTACAAAGGTGTCTGTAAGCAGTCTTCAGGCTTACGGGGTATATACATTTTTAAAAAACAAAGTTAACATAGCTCTGCTCTTCTGATTCTGCTAAAGACCAAGACCCCCTCCCCTCGCACCCGACACGAGCTTCCTGTTCCTGGCGGGGGTGGGGGGGTGCAGGAAGGGCCAAGCTCAGGACAGCAAGACACCACCCGTTTCCTTTCCGATTTTCGGCTTACGGTCCCTGGCCTACCCTCGGCGCAGGTGCTGGAAGTCCTCCCGGCCCGGCGGCCGCTGCGGACACGCATGGCGTGTTTCTGGTGGAAGGTGCCGGAGGAGCGGTGTTGCGGCTCCGTGCCCCCGTGTCCTGATCGCGGAGGAAAGTTCAACTGCACCGCTGTCCCGCCGGAGTGATCCGCGTCCCCGGCGTGGTGCGGCCGCCTCGCTTCCCCGTCCTCCTCCGGGCCATGGCGGCGGGGGCGGACCGGGGCGGGGCGGAGTGCTGACAGGCAGCCCGGCCGGCCGGGGAGCTGCCGTAAACAGGAGCCGGGCGAGAGAGCCGGGGGGTGCCCCGGCCCGCAGGAGCTTCCCAGCCACCGGCGCCACGGCTCTCCGCCTTCTGGGTATGGGCAGCAGCAGCCGCCGCAGCCGGAGGAGGAGCCGTAGGCTCGGGGCCTGCGCGGG
>VXBZ01004971.1:199882-237883 GCA_013399135.1 Heliornis fulica | reverse complement strand
CTTCCTCCGCGGGGGCCGAGCAGGGGTTGCAGAACCGGGCCGCGGGGGGTGGCGCAGGGCGGGCTGCTCGCGGTGCCGCTCGGGGGGTGACTGCCCCGGGGCTCTGCCCTGCGGTTGTCGCCCTGTCGGCCCGCCCTCGTCTCGTCCCGTCCCACTCTCCCTTCCGCGGGCAGCACCTCGCCCCTCCGGGTCTGGCGCCAGGACCGTCCGCAGGTGAAGCGCCCTCTGGAAGCCGGTCGGTGCCGACGGCAATCAACAGGCAGCTGTGCGGGGGCGGTGCGGCCCGGCCCGCGGCTGCCACCCGGGGGACCGGCTGGCGGGCAGGGGCGCGGCAGGGGNTGCCGCGGCAGGAGAGAGCGCGGCGCGGCCGCGGGGGTCGTCCCCGCCGGCCCGTGGGGCGGGTGATGCGGCCGAGCCTTCCGTTGTTGGCCGGTGCGGAAGGTCCGCTCGGAGTGTTCAGGGCTCTGTGGGAGCTGAGGAAACGGCACCTAATTCCCTGGTAAGAGGCTTTCACCTCCTTCGTCTTTGTCTGCTCAGCCCGGGCTCGGCCCTGGGCGCAGTGGTACCGCTCAGGAGAAACCGGGAGCGGCTCGGCCGGGTGGGGAAGGCGCGGTGTTTGCACTAGGCGTCCGATTCGGAGGAGGTGCGGTGTGCGCACTCAGGAAGCGGTGTGGAAGGAGGATCCATCGGACATAAAACTGTGTGCAAGATGTGCTGGTCACGACGTGTTCATAACAAATGATGAAGTTTCACGGCAGACTGAGTAGTCAGAATTCCTTCATGCTTCCTGGAGCTTGGCAGACAGAATAATGCGCAAGTTGTTCCGAACTGTAACACTTTAACTTTTCCTCTTTTTAGTACTCTGGAAGTACAGGCAAAGCAAGAACTGTAACGTGCCGGTGTGAAATCCGCCTGTTTAAAAACGCAGTGCAAGAGGTCATACAGTTCAGACTTTGGAGCTGGCAAAGGACTTGTATACTTCTGAGCACAGCAAATTTGTGAAATAACCCAGCAGCATAAACACAGAAGGGATGATTTGCATAGAGCTTGAGCGGAGCTGGGGAGAGATCTTGGAAGGGAGGTGCGGGTGGAAGAAGAGAGCTGGTCTGACAGTAACATTTCAGCTGAAGCAGCAGCACTCTTCATGAACTCTTGCTGCTGAAATTAGTTCAGGAGTAGTGTCAGATGACACTACTGGTTGATTCGGTAATAGCACTGGTCAAAGATTTTCAGAGGAAATAAGTTTTTTTGAAAAAATATTATTTAGCAAATGAACATTGGTATTTATTAAACCTAAGATGTTTTCTTTGAAACTTAACAATACACATAAATTTCTACTGCAGAGTTCTGCTAGGTCTGCCCATAGAGCAGGATTGATGGAAACACCGAGGGTCCTGGCTTAATGGTGCATCCCAGCACCCAGAATAATATCTGCTAAGGAGGGCTGAGAGCTGCTCAGCTGTGGCCCAAACCTTTTTAGTGCCAGATTCCCCTATGTAACACTGTGCTGCGTGGGGAAAGTGAGACATTCCGGGGGATTTGATTCTGCTACCTCTGCTGAAACTGATAGACTACCAAAGATTAAACAGCTGCACCTTTGCTGAGGACTCGGTGTAGCTGTAGTTACAGTCTAATATGAATTTATAAAATTCACGATTCACTGAGTATTTGTTACGGTGCTGGAGTTTGTGTGACTTGGATTTTTAAGTGTCTGTCAGCTAGCCCTGATCAGTTTTGCTTATAAACTAGTTGAGAAGAAGCAATTTTCTGTTCTGAGGTGTGATCAGAAGGAGAGATGCAGTTTTCATGCCTCAGTGTATGGATATGTGTCCAGAACTGTTGGAGGTGCCTGGATAAGGCAATTATGATTCCAGTGCTAAAAAATTCACCTGTTTCCTGGCTGCTTTTCCTTGGTCTTAAGCATTATGATGATAGATTAATTCAGCCAGGCAGATGAACTTTCTAGATTTTCAGGATGAGATTTAAAAAAAAAAACAAAAAAAAACCCAACCTTCTGTTTAGGTCTACCTTGGTCTAACCTTGTGGGCAAGCAACTCTGTTATGTTCAAGGGTGAAAAGATTCAGTCTTACCAGCTGCTGAGGCTGTAACGTGTACTTTGGGCAACATGCTGAAGTCTCTGCTAGCCTTGTCTCCTTATTGCTTCCTGAAATGCTGGTATTAGTGCGTGAGACAAGTCACTGAGGGAGTGTGACAGCTCCCAGTAGCAATGTTGCTCAAGCAAGGCGTATTCTTCTTACAACTCCTGAATTGACTGCTGCCTGAGAGAAAATACTCTTCTGGTAAGGGTCTTTCTTACCATACTCCTCAGAAGTGCTCCATCCTGACATGATGGACTGAAATGGTCAGCTTCAGAAATGGTGAAGAATAAAGTACCCATTGCCATTTTCTAGGAAATATGAAAACAGGAGTAAAGTGTCCTCTTATTTATTTATTGTTTTGGTTTGCTTTGGTTCTGCCCTTCCTTGTTCCCCCAAAAATATAAGGAACTCTTGATCCTGTAGAAGAGCCTGTCGCTGTGTAGGAGGCTGTAGCTGGGCTACTTTTACAAATAAATGGGCTTTGAAGGAAGGAGCTTGTGGAAACCCTGACATCATTGTGCTTGGACTGTGTCTGTGCATGGCAGACAAGTAGTGAATGGCAAAGCGGTAGAAGGCTCTAAAGAACAGAATACTTCAAGTCTTGGGAAAAACATCACTTTTAGGGCAAGTATTAGATGGGAAATCTTCCTGGAGAATGAGCTACCCAGTTACTGCCTGCTCCAGTTGTTTCTTTGGAGCATCCAATGCTAGCTGCTGCCGGGGCTGAGTAAACCAGGCAAACTGCACATCTCATTCACTGTGTTAATTCCTGTAGTGTGACAGAGCTCACACAGGGTTTGCTGGGACTTCTGTTTTGCTGACTTGTGCCTGATTGCAAAGATCTGATGGCAGCTTGCTTTGGCATAGCAGAACTGGCATTAAACTTGCTGGGTGGGCTTTGTTGGTAGTTAAGTTTCACAACTCCCCATCCTTGAGACTCTCTTTACTAAATTAGGGTTGCTTTTAGCAGTTCTGTTGTCTGGCTTTTACTGAAAACACCAGTTGTCCAAAGAAGAACTCATTTCCAAAACAGATTTTTTCACTGCTTACCACAATATTTTTGTGGGTCTTTTATCGAAGAATCCAACCACATTCATGCGAAACATTAAAAAGCCAAACAACAGATTACATTGTTTTTATTGATTCTGGTGTAGGTAAATGGACAAGAGCCCTTGGAAGCACAGTCATTTTGCAATTAAAGAAATATTTTAAGAGCTGTGTTAAATGTAACTCATCACCAGACAGCCACACAGTTCACAAACAGCAAGAGATATCTCAACCATCAGCAGTCTCTAGTACTTGCAATTTCTTCCCCCAGAGACCAGGGAAAAGGCTGTATTATGTGTCCAGTTGGTTATGGGATTTAGGTTGTCTTAGATCAAAGATATATGTAAGTTACAGTTCAACTTTTTTTTTTTCAACTAGGTGACTCCAGTGAAGTTTGTTTTTTATAGTTGCAGGGAAATAGATGAGCTTGGTAGCACATCTTGAATTTTACTGGAGACCCAGCAGAATGTCATCATCAATTGAACTTGACTGAAAACGATGTTGAAAGTTTTGATTTCAGGTATATGTCTAATTGGTGGAAAATACTAAAAGATTCTAGAAATTGTAGCTGAGATTTTTTTTTTGTAGTTCGGTGAAAAAAAGTCAACCAGTATATGAGCACTTCATTTCTGGAGATTAATTTAAGGACCCCAGTTTTAAACAATGCTGAACAAGTGACAGGAACCAATATAGAATATAAGTATTGTGTATACTGGGATAGGTAAATTCCTTTTATCAGTTACGTATACCTTGATACCTGCCTCAGAGTTTCTGTTTGTCCTTCAGAAGACATCAAGAGGACAGAATATAAGTCAGCATCCCATCTGTAAGTGAGACTGGTCATGAACAACTGCACCACAGTTTCTTCTTGGGAAAACAGGCACTGGGTTTAGAAATGTCATTTAACAGGTGACTGAAAGCTACACAGGGTGAGTTTTTGCCCGTTTTGGCCATGTATTCGGTAAGATCATGTGTGCGCACACCATCAAGGGTAAGAGGTTCATTAAAAGGAATAAAAATATTTCCAGCTGTTCTTCCCTAAATAGGTAACTTGACTTCTGTCATGTCCTGGACACGTGATAAGAAACATTTCTCTTTGAACCAAAGAGATGGATAAGGCTGAAGGGAAGGTAAGAAGGATAGAAGGATCTTCGTGGTGTCACACACCAAAAGGAAGCAAAAGAAGAAAAAACAATGTGTCCAAGGTTACACGCACAGTTGCTGATTTTTTTAAAAGGCATACAAATCCTTGATGCCTCCCTTCCTCTCAAATGTAGACTCTTTCAGTTCTTCTTTACTGTGTGTACTGAGCCTGTAAGGAGGAGTATCTGCAAAAAATAAAAACAAAACAAAAAAAAAAGCAGCAACAGTTCTTAATAAACAGATAGGCTTCCCCTGGGTCTGATCTGCTGATTCTAATGACCAGAATAATTTGTCACTGAGACTTACTTACTGCTAATAACTCTGTGCCATCAGTGCAGCTTGAGCATGGGGGTTGTGTGACTGTACTTATCACCAGACTTGGGGGTTTAAGTTCTGCTTTTTTGTTTCACAAGAATTTGCACAGTGTCAGCAGCGGGGATCCACATATTGCTGTGACTCCTAGTGCCCAAAGTTACTGACTTCTAGACATGGCTTTTGGGTGAATTTTTCCTGTAATTTATTGTTTGAATGGTATTAACTGTAAAGAAAGCAGCAGAGTTTTTGTGTACAGCCTGCCCTGTAGCACCAATTAAATATCGAGAAATATTCAGTCAAATCTTGCTACTGTAAGTTCTTCTCTTGGCAGAGGGGCTGAACCTAGCCTTTACCTTCCTGGGGGAGGGAAGGTGATGCAATGGGGTTTGTTAGTAGGACCTCCTCCTCTCCCAATTACTGCAGGGCTCACAGAAGGGATGCCTTTGTTTAATTTCATTCATAATGATCTCTTAAGGCATCTCTTGGTGGAAGAACCCCCTTCGAAACCGAAGGGGACTGTAGCAAGACAAAGAGCCTTCTCTGTCTATTTATATTTGCTTTCACTGTCACTGGCTCCTCATGTCATCCAGGACAGAGGATTAATCTCTCTGATCCCTCTATTTCTAGTTGCAAAAGCGCAGTGTACTATTGAGGGTGATTCTTTTAGGCCAATCTTTGTTATAATCTCTTGTAACTATGACTGTGTAAGAAGGGGAAGGCTAATGGAAAAATGTGGCATAGTTCTGTGTGTGTATATATAGTATTGGTTTGGGGTTTTTTTCTGTGTGTGTATATATTTATGGGAAAATCAAAGGATTGACATGCAGGGAGTGATGCAACCATGCTTTCATAACATGGGTCACATCATAGCAAGAAATTCTTGCAAATGCCTCCTTCTGCCTTGAGTATGGTCATGTCCCCTTACAACTGTTTCCCATGGTCTCCTTCAGGAAGCTCTTCTTGAGGGACTTGTGCTTAACAGTGTGAAGAACTGCTACAATAGACAGAAAGTGAAAGTTAGTAGTGGCTTTTCTGGTTTCGGTAAACCTTGAGAAGTCTGCATACCAGAGCAATGTCAAGAGCACATAGGTGATGGCAGAGAAGAAAATACACTTGAGAGCAGTCTGTCCCTTTCTGAATTCAAGAGTAGGCTTCGGTTTTTCCTTCCTTTCTGGTGAATGAAGTGAATTTCCGTTGTAGTTCTGCATCCTAAATATTGTCCATTTAAATGTGATTATTGTCATCATAGCTTTCAGGGTCATTTTCATCTAGAGCTTTCCTGCCAAATCTGCACTGGATGTGCCAGAACTGGAAAGGACAGTTGGTGGTGTTTTTTACTCTGGCACAATCTGTGACCAACCATTTACTTTTAAGCAGCTTCTATAAAATGTGTGTGTGTGTATGCATATGGCATATAAAAAAACAAATAGACTGAAGACTTGCAGAGGAGGTGCTGCCTTTGACATTACAAATGATCTCTAGGTGAGTGTCTTCTTATATCAAACACTATAAAAGCATACTGAAATAAATGCTGTCTTGTTGAAAGGAGAAAAAATCTACTTGGCTCTAAAAAGAAAGGGAAGTTCAGTTCACTTTCAGCTGAAGGTTTGTTGTAAGAGTCTGGAAATCTGAGTCCTGTGCCTGCATCTGGACTCTATTTTTTCATTTAAGCTACTTGCTGTATGTGTAACTTAGTTTCTTGCAGTTGCGAGACAAGAGATTCCCCTGTAAAAGTACATAAGTCTCATCAGGTTGGCTTGATCTTGGGAGTTAGCAAAAAAAGTATTGTGTTTGGTTAAAAGATTGAAGGAAAATTTAACTTTGGTGTTGGCAGAAGCCAATAAAAAGGCGATCAAATTTCAGCTCTTTAAATGCATCCGTGTTCTTATGCAGTGTGTTAACACTATAGCCTTGAAATATCTTGTTGCTTTGGGGCATGGAAACTATATGTTTTCTTTTCTCAGTTTCTTTGCCTGAGATGCGTATTTTGTTTCTGTGATCCTCGTGGCAGTGATGTTCAGCCAGTTTGTACCCTTTTTTCTAGGGCCAGACCTGACAGGGATGATAACTTCTGACTTAGACCACTGGAGTTAAGTCTTTCAGATATAGAAGCATTCACCAGGTTGCTTTCATCACAAAATTGTGGGGTTTTCATGCTGTTCTGTACAAGCTGCTACATGCTTTGTTAGGTGTATGAGAGACCATCCTGCTCTGGTACACCTGTGGAACTCTGCAGCTCCCAAGGCCTTTTAGAGATGAGATTACTTTTATGTGCCTTCCTGGAAGTGTAGGAAAGCTTCACTGTGATGTTTTCTAGGCAAATCACTGGGAAGATGAGGTTTGCAACTCTGTTTATTTTCCAAATGGCAGGAGATTCAAAATTACTCCTCTCTGACCTTTCCTGATCGATCTGATTACTTTCTTAAATGAAATGTGTGGCTTTATCTCTATCAAGTTAATGTGCAAGTGATAGATTGAGCTGCATCTTGAAAGCTGTGAGTTCAGAAGCATCAGGAGATGCCTTGCCAGAGCCCTATGCCTCCTGCCAGAGTTGCCTGTGTTCTCCTTGCATTTTACCCTTGTTCTGCAGGCTGCATCTGAGGTGCACGTAGTGAAGCCTGGAAGTACCTCATCTCCATGATAAATGCAGCAGGGTAAGACTGATGTGTACTTTGTAGTCTTTTGGTAGTTTTCTTCTTGCCAGGATTGGAGTCTTCCATGGTCAGCGTTTGGTGTTTTGGGGATCCTGAGACGCTTGTATCTGCACCAAGTCTCGGTTTTTATTAATTAGTGTTCTTGATATCAGCTTCTCCAAGCACAAGGCAAGGATCCCAGCTCAGTTGCTGTTGAACACATTTGATTCAAGATAAGATTTCTCGCTTACTTTCCTTTGTTAGTGATACCCTGACAAGAAGCAAGCATAGTATTGTGTGGTCCTGCTGCCTGAGAGCAAGGAAGCTGAGTCAGGATCAGTTCCTTATATAGAAAGGGAATTAGATACATCACACATTTTATTCTTGGCAGTGATCTTCCATTGTATCTGTTAGACATTTGTTACAGTTGTTTGCTTTCTCTGTGTACTTGAGCTCTACTTGTCAGCTGGGACACATGTTCAGTCTGTCTTACCCATCTTTGAATGCCTACTGGGACATTTCTCAGTTGGCATGTTCTCACTGTGCAGTACTACAAGTGCCTTGCACTGCCTTGGTAGGCTGGTGATGCCCTGCAGGCATCCTGCTGGTTAGGTTGCTGGCTGGCTGTTGTCAGCTACCTTTTGAAGTCCTCCACGGGGACTGTATTTATGCTTTTCAGTTTGTAAGACCTGCATGGTTTTGGCTTAGCCTGTCTTTACTGGACATGTCTGGAGCAGGAGTTGTGGAAAGAAGCTGAGGGATGGTTCTGCTCTAGGGTGGATACTCTGCTCAGGGAAGGTCTGTTTGCCAGTGACATTTTGGCGCTTTGGCATTATCTCCCTTTCCGCATGACCTTACAAACCATATTATATACTTATCTCTTCTTACACTTTGCATTCCTCCTTCTGTGAATAAGGGAGGAGAAACTCAGAGAGCTGATGATCCAAACTCTGGCCTCCTTTGAGCTGTCCTTGTGTGGCTCATGGACAGGTCTCTGTGGTTGATGTAATCTGACTAATGCATATGAGAGATATCTGAGCCTTGAACAGGTAATGTAATAAGTTGATAAAACTGTTGGGTTTCCAGTCTGAAAGTAAGTCCTGTCGGCTGGCGGTAGCTGTGGAAAGTAGCACAACTGTACACAGCAAACCCCACCAAAGCCAGTAACATGGAGATGGTGTGACACAGACCTGCTTTTATAGGAAGGTGTTTATCCTCAGCTTCCAGGAATGCTTGTTAGTTAAGGAGAGTTGGCAAGTTTCTGAGCTGAGTCTTGCTTCCGCATGCCTTTTCTTCTTTATTGGAGTGTGCCAAAAGAAGAAAATCACTGGCAGACTAAGCTATACTTTAATCTGATGAGCAATAAAACAGCATAGTATGCTGTCACTGAGCCTTCCACAACCCCTTCTACAGAAGATGCCACTCCAAGGTGACAGCTGTCAGAGGGATGGGTTACTCAAGCTTGCAGTGCCTTCACCCCTGGTGTGTGAAGGCAACTGTGCCTTTCCAAACCTCTTCATCTCCCCTCGCCGTTCTTTCTAGGCTGTGAGAGAGAAACCTGGAGATCTTAAGTCTCAGCTGAATGATAGCTCCTTCTTTCCTCATTTTCTTGAAAGGGCTGTGGATTTTGAAATGATACTAAATGTTGCATTGGAATAGATAGAGTCATAGAATCATAGAATCACCTCAGTTGGAAAAGACCTTTAAGATCATCGAGTCCAACCGTTAACCTAACTGCCATCCCACCACTAAACCATGTCCTTAAGCACCTCATCTATCCGTCTTCATCTATCCGTCTTCTAAATACCTCCAGGGATGAGGACTCCACTACCTCCCTGGGCAGCCCATTCCAGAGCCTAACAATCCTCTCGGTGAAGAAGTGTTTCCTAATGTCTAACCTAAACCTGCCCTGGTGCAGCTTCAAGCCATTCCCCCTCATCCTGTCATCTGTTACCAGGGAGAAGAGGCCGACCCCCACAAAATGCAGTCTTAGGAAAAGCAGAGACTAATTACAACTGTCTTCAGCTCTGGCTCAATCAGACAATCCTTAAAAATAATCCACCTTCCACAGGTGATCTCTAATTAGGGAAGTATTCTAATTCATAACTTGCAGATAGGACAGGATCAGAGACTGAAGTGTTATCTTGATTTTGCCAGTTGGGGAAGTCTGGACAAGATCAGTGTTTGGGGAGAGAATCCTGGGGGGAGATCAGGTGCTGTAAGGGTTATAGTACCGACTTTTCACTGGGGTCATGCTGGCTCTTTACCCCAGCTACATGCAGTTTTACCAGCAGTATCTTTTTTTTCAAGCAGATAAGATGCCCTCCTTAGAATATTTTTTTCTTTAAAGAAACACTCTCAGTCCCCAAACAAAACACTCCAGCCCATGAACACACAGGCAGACCTTTATAAATGCATCATGTTATTTCCTGCTCGAAGCTGTGAGGTAGTGATGGTGTAGCATTGTAAGACAGCTGCCTGGTTTGGCTGCAGAAGCAGCACATTTCAACAAGAAAGAGGGTCAACTGGGATATTCAGCATTTTGTAAAATTTGTGTCTGAATATTTATAAACCTCTTTTGGGTTTTGTTTCCAAGTTAGATGGTTACTGTATGTTGTAATGAGAGATCAGCTGGCCTTGCTGAGCTGTGAAGCTTCTGTTAACTCTGCAGGAAACAGGTGATATGAGATTGTACCAAATAACTTCTCTGACAGAGGATGGTAATGGGAGCTTTTGCCATCACCATGTAATACCATTCACTGGATGGCACATGTCCCTGTAAAACATGTGCAGCTTCCTCCAGGAGCAAGAGACTGTGCCAGGCATGAGGTCACTTGTGATGCAGAGGGGACTGTGCCTGTTCCTAGGCACAGTGCTGCTTCCTCTAGCACCCAGAGACTGAACAGAATGATTTGGTCCACCATGGAGAAAGCATCAGTGTTTTGGTCACTTACGGATTCCTGTCACTTCAAAACCAGCAGAATTCATAGCCTTTGTCTTTAATTACTTTATAGCCATCTTGATGCTGCTGTACATGTGTGAGAACCCATGCCAAAGATGGGACTGTCCCAGGGATGGAACATCCAGCAGTTTTAAGTGAGCAGGAAGCTGAGGAGACTTTGTCTTGATTTTTTAACATCTGTTGCATTTAGAATAGGTAGTAGTTTTCTTTTTTAAATTTTCTTGCATTGGCCATTTAAACATGGTCAATAAAGAAATATGACCTTATCTCATCACTAGCCTAATTCAGTAGTCATTCAAATTAATTGTCTGTACTAATTTTTTCATCTACTCCTTGGAAGAGCAAATGGCCATATAAGATTGGAATTATTAAAGAGAAAGAAACCACATGGTCAGCAGGTAGAAAATAGGAAGAGCAGTAGAGTGGAGTCAGGTGGATTTATCTCACTGCAGCTCTGGGTGTGGTTGGTGCAAAATGCTGATGTGGCCTTAAGTTCACTGCTTCCCTCTTTCCAACCCTACATTTTCCTCCAGGACTGGTGAGTTTTTAGCTTAAAAAGAAATGAAGTTTCTCCATTTGACTTCAATTTCCACAGATACCTGATAGAAACTGGCGCTCCTTTCAGGTTTTGTCTTCATGAATGTTTAAGATTTTACAGAAGTGGTCATGTGCTCCAGAATTGCATGGGCCTTATTTAGCACACATGGCTCATGTCTCTGGCTCCTGTCTAAACTAATTTAAAGCAGAAAACATCTGTTAGGAGAGAGGACAGAAAAGCCACTTCTGAATGTGATCGGATTGAAAAATGCAACATGTCAATTTGTATCAGTGATTTGGCCGTGACCCTGAATTTTATTTTAAGTCTTTCCCTGTTTGGACAGTTTCCCACATCAACTTCTTTTACTTGCCCTGTGGGTATACAACAGTATCCCAGAATCTTTTCCACTGTATTTCCCCAGCTATCACCAGGTTCATTCTAAAACATCTTTTATCTGACAGCATGTTGCTCTCCAGTGGCCTGGACCTCCACTCACCTTCACCAGGCATTTGAAAATCACTTAAAGCATCTGCTGGAGGAAAAACAAAATGTCATTTAAGCAGTATGGCAACAGAGTGCTGCGAGTCAGCCTTTTCCCCAGCAGGCAGAAAGAGACCAGTGCAAGTCTCAGGGTTTCTCTGTACATGCATACTTCAGAATGGTTTGGTAGCCTTCTGCAGCTGGTTATTGTTTTTGACTGTCAGTGAGTAGCTAGTGGGTGACAGATGGACTTCAGAAATGCTGCTTTAGTTCTGATGCTAGAAAGCTGTGATGGATTTATTATAATAGAATTGTAAACAGATCTTACAAGTGCATAGAAATGGATTGGTGGAATTTTGTGCTCTTGCTTTAAACTTCTGATAAACTCTCTAAACGTCTAATCATTAGTAGAAATGAAGGGGCTAATAACAAATGGGATAGATAGGATCAACAGTTGATTGCTGAATGGGGAATAAGGACAATGGGTGAGGAAGCAACTGCTGGACACAGGGTTCTTGTGCATGTAAAAAGGCTGTGATTTAAGGAAATCTATAGTCATGTATTCATCTTGTGATCGCATCCAGTGGCTATTTTAGGTACAGTGGTGATGAATGGCGCTTTATAGACCATGGTAAGGATGCCTTGTCTGTGGGGATCAGTAATGCCAGTCCTTTCTTTTTGGGTGGCACAAAGCACTGTCCTAGGAGTGGGGGGAGGATGGGCAGAACTGGTATACACATGCCAGCATACTTGAATGAAATAACACCCTGTTTATGATGATGCTTCTCCTATGCCAGTATGTGTTGTGTCAGTGCTGGTGTGGGGAGCACTTTGAAATCTGTTGTTTGGCTATTAAACTGTGTTAGGGACACTTGTAATAAGAAGAATACGTGCAGCCTTTCATTCCAGGCAACATATCTCATGATAAAGTTGCTGCTGAAAGAGCTCATCTTGTTCTGGCACTGGATGGAAATTAATTCTGTTCACAGACCTGTAGTCTTCCCATAGGCTTTATACAGCTTTACATTTTTGTGCTAGCACTGTGACACAGCTTCTTAAACACTTCATAGTATAATTTTCATGTTGAATTTGATGAGAAATACCTTGTTTGTCTGACTAGCAATTGTTTCAAATCAAGATCTGACAATTTTTTATGACAGTGCAGGTGCAAAATAAAATAGTGACTAGGATGGGTATTGTTATTATTGCTTATCTACTGTAGCACATCAGTCTGTGCTCCTGGTTGTACCAGGTACCGTATGTACATCGACATGGTAAGGAACAAACAGAAGCTATCTGTGTGACTGAAACAACCTAGAGCACATCCATTGCACAATGGAAGTATTTTTACCCTTCCATCACACAGAAATGAAGTGATGAAGCATGAAGTGAACACTGAAGTGACAAACTGAAATGATTTGCCTTCCCAAACCACAGCCAGTGAGCACACCTCCATATTGGTGATATTTGAAATAAAGTTAAAGATGGGTATTTATGTCTGTGAGGCTGTGGACCTCCAGTTGGTTATTCTGTGTGGAGCACAAGTTCTTGTGCACGTCCCAGTACTGGTCCTTCCCATGTTGCTCTCTGGAAAAGGGGTTCTTGTTGGACATGGGCAAATGTGTACAGAAGGTGTTAGCATGGAAAAAGATGGAAACAGAAAAATGTAAAAGAGACTTGCAGTGCCTGAATGCTTTACCCAATAAAAAGCTCTCACTGAGAGCTGTTAAATGACTCGTAGTATTCCTCGGTATTAAAAATGTATTTAAAATTTTAAAACTTTTAACTTCAGATGATAGCTAGTACCTGGTAGCTAGGTTTGAAGAAGTTCAGGTTTCTTTAAGAAGTGGGAAATTATAGTTGAAAACATAGCTTACTGATACCTTGTGAGTCTGTGGAAGAATCAGTTATGGGATGCTTTGCATATTGCCCTTTTTACTCTGTGCTTGAACTTTGGAAGATGCTGGGTTTGGGCTCTTAAATTACAACATACAAGTCCTAAGTAATGTGGTTTATAGCTATTTCCTTAGAGTTTAAAGGTTTGTCATAATGATCCAGAAATCTAGTTTTTTTCTAAGACTTTCAGAGCAAAGATATGATCTAACTTAAACGTGTAAAAGTGTAAAAGTGTAAAAGTGCCACCTGGCATTTAACTCCTAAATTATTCAAAAGAATACTTTCTAATATGCCCCGCTTTGGAAATTTCTTGTTCACTCAGAGACCAAGAAGAAATTATTTCATCCTTCTTCAAAACACAGAGTCCCTTAGTCAATAGTATATTCTTTTTACTCTGTCTTAAGAGGAATGTTTTGCCTCGTAACACTTAAACAATAGCGAAGAATGTTTTTAGGCCCCTGTTGTTCATAAGTAGCTTTTACAACTGTTAGCCTCTGATGTAATGGAAAATAAGTGATGTTGCACAGGATTTTCCTAAAAATGAATCATTGTTATCTGTGTATAATACAGAATGTGAGCAATGTCCTCAGTGAACAATGATGATATTCTTTGGTTTCATCACTGTCTTGCATTGTAAGTATTTACACTGTTTGAGAAAACACAGGCTTTCATTGTCTTAAATGTAAATGTATGCATTTGTTTTTAGTGGTCTTGATTAATATTTAAGATAAAAATACAAAGCAATTTTTTCACTGGATTTTAGAACTGGTTTAGTTTTGTGAAGGCCAGAACTACTATAGTAGAGAATGGAAAATGATCATAATTTATCCTTAGGTATTACATTGTACCATGTGGACTCCTGTACCAGACTAGAAATTTGCCTGCAAATATATGTTGGTGCAGATTTCTCTGACTGGTTTACACATGTATTAGGATGTCCCTCTTTACAGTTGAATATCAACTTCATTAACATTTTCTTTTAAAAAATATTGGTGTCATATGAAGTGCTTTGCCTAATTATAATGATCACATGGGTGTTTTTCTTAAATGAGTTGCTGTTATTCTGGAAGTCTGGGATGTTGCCTTGCCCTTGACATCACTTGCTGTCTTTCCCTGGCGTATCATAGTTTTGTAGGTTTTGACTTTTGCCCATGAGGAGAGGGAATGGGAGTGTTTGGGTGGGGTTTTTTTTATCCAATGGATGTAGTGCAGACCCTTCTGTGCTGATTGCAGGGTGATGATCTACAGTTGCAGGGGACCAACTGCAGCTATCTTAGTGGGCTGCTCCCAAACCTGTGTTCACAGTAATCTGACCTTTTTTATTTTACTTTAACTTACGATTTTCAAATTGTGTGAAACCTCCCCACTGCACTCTCTAACCTTTTCTGTAGGTTAGTAAGGAAAAAATGCACTGACCATTGTATCATCAGCGCACACTGGGACGGAATCCCTGTAGGTTACTGCCGTGCGATGCTTTTGGACACATAGTGAAGGAGGAAAAACAGCTTTCTCAAAATTTGTAGCATAGGTGTGTTACTGACATGCCGTTACATGGCAATGAATATTATGAAGAAGCAAGTCATCTTTAATAAAGATTTTGTTTGCACCATGTGATTAATACAGCCTAATTTTTGCTCTCCAGAGTGGCTTCAGTGCCAAATAGAAGGGAAGAATACATCTTCTGGAGAGGGGGACATTAAATTCTCAGCAATTCTCATTGAAGGAATTGATGGGATCATGGCTAAGAGTGATAACAAGGCAAGTCCCATACATGCTGAGATATTACATCCTGTAAAGACTCACAGCCTGTGGTGTGATTCATGCGCTAGACGTGCTCTGTTTGGAAGTACCTCAGGGCAGGAAGATGTGTCTAACATGAAGGGGTGAAGTAAGTAGTTATCTAGGCAAAAGAATGAGTGGCACCCCTTTATGCAAATTGATTTGGAAATCCAGTGGAGCAGGCTGAGAAAGCAGCAACCCTGGCTGTTGACCTCTCCCAGGCCTCACCATCAGGGCTTCCCAGTCTAGAGAGTTAAACTTCTGCTTTGTCTCCCTGTTTTGGTTGTTAGAGTGTGTCCCAGGGATTATTGCTGATATTGTATATGCTGTTTCATCAATAGATATACAGGGGGGTACTTATAAATGTGTATTACCTAGCAGGTCATTAAAGAATTTCGCTTCTGTAGCAGGAGTGTACTCTGTGTGTGTGTATACGTGTTGAGAGCCCTTGGCGCTTTCTTCTTGCAGGAGGATCAGGGTGTCAGGAACGATCACTGATGCTTCTGATGCAGGTAAGTTGCAGCTAGTAGTGCAAGTGGCCGAAAGTAATGTCTTTTTTCTCAAAGGATTATAGTGACTGAACTATTTTGTTACTGGAACAGAGGAAAGTGACATTCGTTTTCTTCTGAATGGTACCAAGCTAGTTCATAACAGCACTCAGCACCTGATTTGTTTTGAAGGGGACAGATTTTTAAGGAGTCTGTTTTTCAGAGGTACAGATTCTGCTCATCTTCCATTGAAATCAAGGAAGGGGGTTGCTCAGAACTCTGGGACCATTATTTATTGATGCTGTAGTTTAACAGCTTGCTTGCCTAATTGTATTATGTTTGTAAAAACAATCATATTCTTATTTTTAAGAAGTAAGCCAGAGCTGGCAGATACCTCTCTTTCTCTGTGTTTTGTGTAGTCTAGAGTTCTGGCTATATATTTCTGTATGCCAAGAAACTTTCAAAGGGGATGTGAGTGACATGCAGGAGGATCTCCTGTCCCCTTTTTAAGCTGTATTTTGATTTTTTTTTTTACCACATAATAAAAATAATTTTTAAAAAAAATTGTAAGAAAAATGTTTTTAATATTATTTTTAGGACACTAGCAGGTGGAGGAAAGGAGGAACTGAGATAATAAAGGGAGAAGTTGCAGCCGAGCTAGTAAAAAGTACAAGATACATGGGCAGAGACATTGCTGTAAATAGTAATAATCCAGAATTATATCTGCCTGGTCTAAGTGCAAGGTTCTTTTAACTTCAAATGTTGTACTAGCCCTGAAATGTGAACGGTACTGCAGGGAAACTCCCTTGATAAGGTTTGTTTGTCAAGTTAACAAATGCACGTGGAGTGTATGAGTCTTGATAACATCTAAGTAATGCTGTTAACAAAGTAGAGATTAAGCTGCAGTAAAACAAAATGAAGTGAAGATGCAGGATCCTGTTTTTGAAAAATGCACATCTGTCCTCTCTAGAAAATGATTACACAAGCTACATTAGTAGAGGAGAAGTCTGGAAAAGCTCAAAATAAAATATAAGCTCCAAACTGCAGCCAACACAAACTAATAGAATTGCAAATATTTGCAAATATGGAAAATGTAAGTGTACAAAAAAGTAGGGATAAGCTGTATTTAGCTGAAATGTGACAGTAGGTAAGGAAGGTTAAGATGCAGACAGGAATTTGCTAAGGTCATTGGATGAGAGGGCTTCTGTTACCTTCAGAACAACAACTAAAAGGATTTTGGGGGGGGCAATTCTACATCAAGGCCTCCAGCAGAAAAACAGATTCCAAATCTTCATTAATAGATTATTAATGTGTCACCAGGAGAAAATAAACATGCTGATGAAAATGTTACAACATCTTTCTGCAGTCAGGGGTTTCTTCAGAGGGTTTCCATTCCTGTTTGGGTTGGTCAGGTTTCGTGCTGCATAGAGGGGAAGTTTCAAACGACCAGGGTTGATGGAAGTGATCCACAAAGCCTCGGGGCTACACTGTCAAGCATGCAGCTGGTAGGTACCCTAAGTCCACCAACTGCATCCATTCCATGATAGGGTTGTCATGGCAATGCACAGCGCTGCAGTGTCTGGATCATCTGGACAGCAGCGATCTGGTGCTTTATTTTTAACCCAACCACTCTGCAACAGATTATCGGACCTATGTGGTACAGCTCACTCATAAACTGAGGGGGTAAGGGAATTAAAGAAAACTATTAGAAAGCCTTGGAGTGGACCAGAGTGACATCACAGGCGAAATTCCTTCCAATTCCTTTCTGTTAGCAACTGTGGCCTTGCTTGTATCCCAAGTTCCAGGGTTTCTTTCACACACCTAAGGACAGACTCTTAGAATCCAGAATACCTGTTGTACTTCAAACTGGAAAACATAGGAAACATTTGACTGCTATTTTTCCCCTCCTATGAATCATGCAAAGCATGTGTACACACCTACATACATCCTTAGGATGCTTTTCTTTTGGTAAGGTCTGTGGTGGTGCACAACCCACTTGGGTGGAGGTGCTGTAGTAATGAGGAACCCTCACTTTGTATGTGGGATGGCCTGAGCATCTAACTGGAATTCTGAAGAGGAAGGAGTATCTAGGAGTAGTCCCCTTGCATTAGCATTTCTTCACTGGGAGCTTTTTTGGCAGGTCCTAAGTTTCATGTGCTTGAAGCTCAGATCCCTCTTTGCAGATGCCCACCCAGTTCTTCACCTCTGTATCAGAGAGCACGTGGTGTTAGTTTAGCTGTGGAAAATGTCTTGTAGAGCTTGTCATAGCTTGCTTTGTGTTGAGTAGCATTGCTTTTCTGGCATCCTTGTCTGTTTGTACTTGGTACTGCAGATGGTCTGTTGATTCATGTAACTTCATCCTTTAATTAGTGCTGTGGAGTTAACATGCTTCAGGTTCATACAGATAGGCTTTGAGTGTGCGCATTGTTAGGGACCTTCCAGATTGGGGATGCTACAATGTAGCATCTGGGTTACGTTTAGAACTCTTTCTAAGCCACCCTTGAACAAAAGAAGGCTTAGAAGAGTGTCTGCCAGGCTTCTTTACCAGAGAAGGGCTGTTTCACATCATCTTTGAATATCTAATTGGATTATATCTGCTGCTTGAGTTCTTTCAAAGAATTCTAAAACATGCTATCCTCGAAGTACCCACAGGAAAACTGGTTTAACTTGTTTGTCACCATCAGAGGGGTTTGACCGTGTTTTCTAATATTTTTCCTTGTGCTCTTTATGGTATTAACATGTCCTGCCCTGCAAGCCCACAACCCTCTTTTATGGGGGACACAGAGCTGGGTCTGCCCCCTTCCCCTTGGGTCGGCTATCACAGGCAGGACCACAGAACATACTACCTGGCATATTTTCATTGTATCTTAACACTCTCCTGATTTCATTTCCTTATGTCTTGGGAAAATACCTTCCCTTCATGGCTTGTTTATTGCAGCTTGATATTCCTATTTCAGCCCACATTTATCTCTCCTGGCTTGGCTTCTTTAGAGGATGCAGCTAATCAGATGTGTGGGAGACCTGGGGAGGTTCTGTGTTTTCTCTTTATGCTGAGATTCAATAGTGCTGGTAAATCCCATGTTTCCCCCTGTACTCCAATAGGGAAGTATCCTTGTTGTTGCCTCTTTATGCACATAGATGTGTTTTACTTTAAGTCAGTGATGCCTTGAAGTTATGGAGGCATTGCCTTCAAAGCTTTAAGGCATGCTTTATGGTGTACTGTCTTGGCATCTGTGGAAGTAATATAAATCCTGACCCTGTGTCAGTAAGGCTTCTGTCTTTGACTGAGCACTCTAATGGGAGATAGCATCATACAGCAAATAGAGTGTGTGATTCGGAAGCATTGCCTGCATTGTTGGTTTTGCTCATGACTTGCTCTATGACCTTTCATGACTCTCCCCCTCACTGCCAGAAGGATACTGAACTGTTGTTCCTCATATAAAGTGCATTGGGATATACAATTATATGTATATATTTTCTTTTTAGTCAAAAGCAGTTGAAAGATTTGATCCTGTTTTCATTTTACACAACTGCAGTACTCCTTTGGAGTCTAATGGAAATAGAACCAAAGTGGAATCTCCTGCAGAACTAAAAACTTAGGAAGCTTGGCCTGTTTAAAACCTCCAATTAATAAAAAAATACATTTCAAAAAATGTGTGTAATGTAAGTTAACACTGTGCACTAAGTGCTAAGCTATACTACTTCCAAATTGTCAAGTAACATAATATATAGGACATCTGTCTATTCTGTTTTCTGCTTCCACGGATTCAAAAACAAACAGAAAGTTGGTATGTTATGGAGGCAGGAGAAGAGTGTATCATCCAGTTGCCCTATTTAGTATAGTCCCTGCTGTGTTAATTCCCCTCTAATCCTTTTTAAAACACAGTTGATTGTTTCTCATTTTCAGCAGGTTACGTTCCAAATAAACACTCCATGATCCTACATATTTCAAAAAGCTTTTTATTTAATGTAACTTTGCTAATCTAATAAAAAGTATGGCTAATTATGCCTACATTTCAGATTAGTGTTGCTGATTTTGGCTAATTTAAAGCTATCACAGTCTTTCCTGTGCGTAATGCTTCCCTGTTGTCTTATTAAGAGAAGGATAAAGTGTGTGTAGTCTGGTGGATTCCCAGTTCCTAGTGAGAGATTTTGATTAAATTGTTCTCTGATAGCCTTAAGAAAGGAACATGATGCATCACATGATACATCTTCCTTCCCAGCTGATACATGTTTATGGGAATGACAGGAGCAAAATGCAGGCCACCAATTGGTTTTTAACCAAAGCATTGCATTCAGACTCATTCAGGATGATGTCTGAGGCAGTTTGGTCCAGTGTGGTATGGCTTGTGCTTCACGAAACTACCTGCGCGAGTTTTCCCTTTCCACGTCAAAGTAGCACACTCCTGCTGCTTGGCTTGGAGTGCAGCTCTTCTTTCTCCTCCCGATCCACGCGGTCCCAAACATGATCCCTGTCCTTCAGTTCTGCTCTCAGACCAGCTTCAAAACTGGTTGATAATTTATTTATTCATTCATTTACATAAATTTTGCTCTGGCACTTTAAAAGACTTGTGTGTTTTCTCACCCGGCCAGTGCACCAAACACTCTCCTCTTCAGAATCCAGAGATAAAGTAAGAGGTGAATCTTGTTCCAATTGATGACTTGACTCGAAATGCAATTATTTCTAAACCAAAGCTACTTTTAACATCACCTAATATTTTTATTTTTTTAGGTGCAAGGCCTGACAATGGCACCAAATGAGCACTGCCTTCAAACCTCCTTCCTGTAAATTGATAGGACCAAACAAGGCGGTGTGATGAACATGCCACTGCATCAAATCTCTGTCATTCCAGCTCAGGATGTTACCTCTTCCAGAGTCTCCAGGAGCAAGACCAAAGAAAAAGAGGAACAGGTACTGTCAGATATGTGTGATTCTCACAAGAAGTTATCTAAGTAGAAAATTATAGGGATTTTGGATGATGGCTCTAGTACCATTGCCACAGAATCTGTTGCGGGTGTATTTTACCTTTCTAAAAGAAAAATAGTATGGTGTGTGAAACCCTGTATGCAGCCATGCATCATTTTTCCTTGCTTTTGACAGCATCTAGTAGCTACTTTGTGGCTTGTATTTCCTGGAATATCACAAAGAGGGAAGGAAATACATGCCCATGTGTACACTGACTGCTGTTTTCTGGAGATATTTTATTTGTATTCTTAACTTGGGGGCAACTATGTGAATGGAATCAATATGAGGTCTTGTGGTACTAATGAGAACCAAAATGCAAAAATATCTGAAGTATCTAGTAATTATAAGTCTAGTAGAATCTAATTAATAGGATACATAACAATTTTTAATAGCATACTGTGTGTGATCATCACATGTCAACCTTATTTACCCCTGGACTGTGTCTGATCCAGCACAAAGACCTTAGTGTGCATCACGCTTTAGTGTACACTATACTGCATTTAATTTTTTAACTGTCTGGCAGTGCCACAGAAACCTCTTTGTGGTTTGTTTTGGGGTTGGTTTTTTTTTTTTGGGGGGGTGGGGAGCAGGAGGTGGTTAGCTTTAACATAAAATCAGGTCAAGAGAACATTTACATTATGGTACAACTACAGTGTTTATTTTGTGGACTGCTTAGCAGTCGTTAATTCTGAGGAGATCTAGAGTGATACTGGTTACAGGTAATACACAGCTTAAGTATAAAAGACTAGAAAGACATAGTTGTACTATGGGAAATAATTCACTAAGTCTGACTTTGGGTAGGATAAAAGAAGTTGCTTCTCATGTGTTAGGACCATCTGTCCTGACTAACCCTGTCAGCTGTCTAAATTGCACCTACCAAAGTCACTAGTGAGCCAGTGAAAATAAATTGTCCCATTGTTGTTTTTTTTGAGCCTACACCTTACTAACATCATAAAGTGGATTCTAACCTTTCAGATTCTTAAACCAGTAATTGATTAGACTGGTGCACTGCTGCTTTTGGTTGCCAGGGCTAGGCAAGAAGTTCTCTTCATAGATGAGGTGCTCTAAATCCATAAAGCAACTTGTCTCAGGAGTCTGCTGGGATATCTCACTTCCCACCTGCCACACGTAGTTTCTAGCAGCTTTCTAGTTAAGAGGGCTCTGCTGGTTTTTTCCCTTCAGTCCCATCCCATGTAGAAACTGTAAATGCTAAGAGAGAGTGAAACAGCCCCTTTGTGAAATGCGGGGCAGTGCTGTGAATTAAATACCTTCCCCAGGGAGGATATGGATTAGGAGGTGGATCAGATCAGAACAACTGTTGTAACTGACTGTACAGTGATCCCAGAAAAGGGAGTCCCAAGTCTCTTTCTAAACCTGTTCTTCATTTCTGACATGGTGACTTAAAAGTTAATAAGACTCCTCTGCATTTCCTTCAAGATAACTAGTTGAAATTTTGATTGTTGTTTCCCTTTCCAGGCTGCTGTTGTACTTGAAACATAGAGTATTTATTTAAATAACTGCAGTATTACAGAGGAGATAACAGGGGCTGGAACTGTGCAAGCTATAGATTAGGCTGACCTGGAAACATTTCATGTTTCCCAAGTATTGTCCTTCCTGACTCCAACATATTTATTCATCCCCCCAGTGTCCTGTATTCTGCCAAAACCACAACTGGTAACAGCTGGAGCTCCAGGTGAACTGCCTGATGTCCCTGGTGCACAGCGGTACTGACACTGTGGCTGCTCCCGTGCACGCAAGCAGCAGCCTGTCTCTTCCCCGATCCTGTGAACTGCATTACTTCAGCTGTTAACCTTTAATGCTGGATCTAACGAATGAGCTGCAGAGCAGTCAAGTTGTTAATGTGTTAACTTTGACCAATACAGTTAAATTTTCATGTTGCCTTAGCTAAGACAAGGCTACTTGCTAGTCAGAATCCCTGTCAGCTCTTGGGTGCAGTACAGGACCCGCTGGCCATGACTGTGAGTTTTGCTTATATTTAAAGTACACGGTAAAGGGGAGATAGGGTGCAGGAGAAAGAAATTGTAGATTATTGCTGCCATAATTTTAATCATTTCAGAATACCAGTTTTCACTTTAAGATAGAAGCCACTGCAAAATAAAGAGCAGCGTGTGGTGTGAGTATGGTCCTGTGTTGAGCAAATCTGCTGAGCAGTTGTAGATGATTTTTGTGCTGCAGGTAACATCTGTTCTACAAGAGAAGGATGAGAAAAAGAAAATAAAAACGAGAAAGAAGGTGTTTGTCAGTTTTGTAAGTTCAGTACAAAACCAGTGTAACTTCAGTGCTTTCATATTTTTGTTGTGAACTTTGCATTGTGCATCGCAGCTCACAGTTATTTTTTTGTGTTTTGGATAGCCTAGACACAGTTCTCTTGGATTTCTGCAAAAGCATGTAGTAGTTTTTCAGGAGCAAGTGCAGTTTGATTCAGGTGCTGTGATTTTCCTAATTTGCCTTTAATCTGTGATAGAAACACTCCTTGCGTTTTCTGTGTAGGAACAACAGTAAGCACCTCAAACAAATGTGTACACCATGGTCTTAAAATGTTTTGAGTTCTACAAAGCCACTTGCCAATCTGAACAAAATCAAACAAACCCTAAACCGCAATCAAAACCAATATTACAACTTCAAAGTTAAATATGTAGGTTTGCTTTGTGATACCAGGCTATGTTCTTAGATCAAGCCCATTGCCAGATGTGTGCTTTGTAAATTGAGCAGACTCATTTACATGTCTCCCCTGTTTATTACCGAGTTCGGCTAAAGTCAAAGCGAATAAAGGTAGTGTGTCAGACAGCGGAAGAAACAGGGTCTTGCTTTTTGTTCTTGCTGTTTCAAACTAGACCCATGGCTTGTCTGTACCTGCATTGTAAGAAGTCCTTCAGAGGAAAGGCTCAAGAAGCACAGTGGCGGAAAATGAAGCACCAACGTGCCTAGAGAGAGAACTCTACGAGTCTGTGAAAAATCAGTGTTTGTCCTATCCCCCAGGAGGATGATGCCTTATATCCTGCTCCATTATCTTTTGTGATTATAGATGTGTTCAATTATCCACATTTGTAGTGGAGGTGCAGGGGAAAAACTCTCAAGCTGAACAGTTTGGATCTCTTACTGTTTCTTTTCTTTCATGCTTTTGGTCAAGATGTAACACTTGTATTTCAGGTTAAGGCTTGACTGATTTTTGTAATAGTTTTCCTTGCTACAAAAGCAAGTTTTCTGGGCTGATGAATCATGACTAACAGTGAAGAAAAGCAAGAAATCCTTCCACCTCTATCATTACAATCCAGTTTCTCAGATTGGGTGATCTGTAGTCCCTAGGCATGCCTCATGGCAGATTAGCATGTAGATTCAGTACCCATGGAAGTCTGGGGTGAAAATCGTACTGAATTTGAAGAGGTGGTAAAAGGCAAAGCCCCAGCCTACCATTTCCAAATTCTTAATAACAGGTTTAAGCAGCAGAGCCTGGTAATGTCTGCTTAAGGTTAGTGTAATTTTCAAGATTTAATAAAGTTGAAAACTGTGGTTAACAGTTTCATGAAACTTTGTCCGTTTCCTCAGTAAAAATGGTGAAGGTAATAAAGAGATTATTACTCTTGCATTCAACTCAGATGAACTTTTAGCTTTAAGGGCTATTAATAACTATCATTAGCTTCTTACTTATCCTTCACTAGGAATAGCTTTCATACATACTTGATTTAAGGGAGAGTCACTGTATTGTTTCTGAGATGCTACAGTCCCCACTCCCCTGCCCTGTTTGGTGGGTAACACACTGGCTGTAATTTTTCCTAATGTGTCCAAAAGCTAACAGCTCTCAGGATTTGGACTAGAATAAGAAATCAATTTTGGCATGAGGTTTCATTTGTTACAGCATTGCCTGTTTGAGGGCTTTGTCTCTCACTTGCTGAAGTGGAATGGTGTGTACCACAAGTTCATAGTAAATGTTACTGCAGTGGGTTAAGCACACCGAGCAATAGCTGCTCTTTTAAAAATGTGTGAGTAACATTGCAACTGTGTCCTCCTCTGCTGTGATTTCCGCAGATCTCATAAGTGGATCAGGGATGGATGGGATCAGAGAATGGGAGATCATGAGATGTTGGTGCAAGTCATTTTGGGTGCACAATACTCTTTGCTTCCCAAGTCTAGGCTATTGAGAAGAATGTCATAAAAGATTACATAATGTTCATCACAGAAGCATATGAATATTCTAGTCAAATTTAAATTTGCTTAATTCCGTTTGATCAACAAAAATTCCCTTCCATCCTTAGCTCTAGAGGAGTTATCTTCTTGTCTTCTTAGTGTTGAGTAGTACTACTGGCTGTTCTGTGTTCAGTGGAGATGTTATGATCATCTCAACTATTTCCAGGTGTTTCTCAAATCTGTCATCTTGGTAATACTGACTACCTAATTTGTCTGTATGAATTTATGGTGAGAGAAGTACATTGTGCTGCATCTTGCTAAATTTCTTCTGCCTTCTTAATGATCTCTTGCATCCTGTTACAGGAAAGGCACTGTGGCCTATTGATTCAAATAAGACATGTCTTACTGGAAAAGGAGGACTTACTCAAAGAAGATAAAAAAAGAAAAGATGCGTTTGCAAGAATTTTTAGTCAGATCAGTAGCTCAATATAAAGGTCCATGCTTTACATTGTTAAATCTAGTGTGACACTTTGAGAGCTATTATATTGTTTTAAGGTACAGAAGCACTCTGTGAACTTTTCGCTTTTTGGACTTTGAGCTGTGAATGAGGGCTCTGACTGGCTGTACTTGATCCAAATGCACAGGCGTTTGTAGGTCTCTGTGAGTGTGCATTTGGTTTTGCTTGCCCGTTGAACCAAATCAATAAGCAGCCAGGCTGCAAATCCTTTGAGAATTTCACCCCTTATTGTTTTTGTACTGAGGTTTGTTTATGTGTAGGTATGTCGTTTATTAACACCAGGCCTCGGGTTTTTCCTTTATTAAATTTGTTTTGGATAGAAACTGGTTAACTATGGAAAAACTTTTGTCCGAGTATCCTTCAGCTCTTCCATGGGAAGTAGAATGTGTCTCCTGCTGTACTGGTTATAGGCTTAGCCTCAACATAGGAGTTGAAAAGTCCTTTGCTGACAATTCAAAACTTGGATTTTAGTTGGCATGTTTTTCAGTGGATCATAATGCATTTCTCAGAAAAAGTTGACATCGCACTTTGGGGGCAGAGCAGACAATCTGACGGAAACACCCTGAAGAGCTCCAGTGAAAATGCTTTTGTTTTTGCGGTCAGGGAGCAGGTAGATATTTCCCAGACCTTGTCATTTAAGAACAAGCCGGATGACTGAGACAGTTGTAACATCCTTCCCAATCGTATCCCTGCAGCAGTGCTATCATGATGAAAGTGCGGCATTTCCACAGCTGATTTCTGTGCTAAATAAATTTTACTAAATTTTAGTACATATCTGTGTAGGAGCAGGTTCCTATACATACTGCCACTCCAGTTACCAGGTAAACAGTTTAGTGAGGAGCAGTAGATAAATAGGAAAATTGTTTAAAAAACCAGATTCACGCCAAATGCCTCTCTTCTCTACATGGGTGCATTGGTACATGCTTGAACACCACCCTGCTAGTGATCTCTCGATTATTAGGAGACTGGTTCTTGTGACTGTGAAGACAACTTAACTATTACTTGCATCAACCCCACACACAGCACTTTGCAGCTGCTACCGTGTGCCCCAGAGAATGTGCTCTTACAGAGCATTGCCTTATTCTTTACTCCTACAAGTGCCGTCGGGGCATCTGGTGGTGGTGGAAGTGCCAGAGGTGCCTCTTCTGTCCTTGCCTGCCTGCCATCTCTCCATAGGCAGCTGCCGCTGTTCCAGCCCCTCTCTAGCTCTGGGGCTTTCCTCTCCACCGTGTGCTCCTGGCAAGAGCACTGCTAATCTCTCCTTCTGTGTGGTACCTGGAAAAAACTGGCAAGAAGCACACAGAGCACAGCGAGGCCTGGATTAAACCAGTGGTGTGGAATTTGTGATTTGTTTGTTTCTTGCTTCCCTGGTAGACAGCATTAGGGAAGTCCCTTGGGTGCCTGTGCTGTTCTTCCTGCCATCTGTGAAAGAGGGCTAGCACTGCTGACTGACTAGGCTTGCAGAGGGTTACAGGTGGATGGATAAACGCTGAGCAGCAAGAAGCATTTCTCACTTGATCTTCTGAGATGACTGCTTTGCTGGAACCCTGCTCGGCAGCCGGTGCTGCTGAGCTGGCCCAAAGCTCTTCTCTGGAGTGTGGTGGGCACAGGGTGTGTGGAGACCAGCGGACTGGTTTTCTTTCAGGTAGGCATCACTTAATCTTGTGGTCATGGTGACCATGCAAAATCCTGTGACCTTCCCAAATTCTGCTCTTTTTTGTTTGTGTGTGCAATGGGAAGCTGGTCCTCTTACGCCCTGCCCTTAGAAGCTATGGCATGCTGCTTTCCAGCAAGCCTCATGAAGGGGGGAGAGGAAGCAGGAGGGAGGGAGGGGCGGGGAGCGAGCTGCTCCTGCTCCAGCAGTCCTAACAAAAAAGAAGTCAGATCATGCTGTTTGATTCTGCATTGTTTGTCTTGGAGTGTGTACAGCATGTGTGTGTGTGAGGAAAGGAGCAGATGGCTTCTGAGTGGAAGAGAATAATGAAAGACAGACTGTGGGAAGTGGTTTCTGAAAGGGATTTGAAGGAGGAGAAAACCCGTTCTTTTAAAAATACAGTAAACATTGCAGAAAGTAACAGCAGTTGCTACAGCAGCAGAGTTTGTGAAGTAATGCTTCAGAGACAAAACTTTGAAAGTTTTACATTTAGCTGTTCATTTATAATCAGACACAATCTGTGTTTTGATTTTATCTGCTTATTGCATGTGAACTCCTTGCCTTGGTGTCTCAAGACCAGAAACTTGTAGTTAATTATTATGGTCTGTAGCTGTTGCATTAACCTGAATCCTTAAACCACCTCTCTGATATTAACACAATCTCTGTCTAGCTTTCACTAGCAGTTCACATGAACAAGCTGAGCATCATTCTTTAAAAAATACAATATTGTAAAAGAAGTGCCAGTGTTTATGTGATAGCCAAGTATGTTTTGGTGGTGGTGTTTTGCAGGTCTGTTGATGTTTCTGGTGTATGTTAATATGTAACAGCTTTCAATAAAGGGAGCCCTGGGTCTGTGCTCATGATCTTAGAGTTTTGGGGTTTTTCTTCCCTGGCAAAAGCATGTGTCTTTGTTTGCCTTCAAACCAGAAGTGTGGGTCAGCCATGATCCTGTAGTGATTTGTGTGTGCATACAAGTATCTGTGTCTGTGTAGAGTGCCTCTGAAATTACCACAGCTCCACCAAGACGTGGGTCAAGATCCTCATACTTTGCAGTGGTTTTCATCATCCAGTGGCTGTACTGTGTCTTAAAACCAATACTATTACGTCCCTGCAAACTTTAGAAATAAGTGCTTATTAACAAGGTTGTTTTCTCTTACAGGATGTTTTGCCATATTCTCTTCATGCAGGATTGTCTGTGCAAGATATTCACAGCTTTAATAGACATTTTGATCTTTCCACAAAGGAAACAGGCTTATGTGGTATATCAGCTAATTTCAGTCATTGTTACTATATGTTTGTAGTGTTGTTTGCAACACTAGTGTCTTAACACTTCATTCCAACCTTCTTGGACAAGCTTCCCTATGGCCAGGAAGTGAGGCAACAGTGTATAACCACATAATTAAATACCACAACCCTTACATTCCTATGTTACCCAAGAGATTGTGTACTACTTCCGGACGTACCAAATTTCTTTCCCAGTTTAGAAGTTGACATCCAGTAGAAACTTGGAGTGAAGAGGCAGGTGATGCCTCCCCACCAGCCAGGATTATCCCATTACTATGTAAGGAAGTATTTTGCAGCACCCCTGATGTTGACACTGAGTAAGACCCCCTCCTGGGGCTTCCTGCCTTCCTGCTACACCAGTGTCCAGCCAGGTGTGTGCCACTCAACATCATCCAACTCATGTGCTGGCAGCCACCACTTCAGCTACTTCATGCTTCAGTTTCTTTGTCTACACAGTTGGATCATGAGGATAGTTCATGTTTGTTTAGCTTATATATGTAACAAGATTGCAATTCCCAGATAGGAAACTTGCAGAATATGGTGGAAGACATCTTTAAAATACTATTAATAGTTCAGGTGTGCTTGTTAATAGTCTCTCTAGTGACAGTAGTGAACTAGCAAATATTCAGGGTCGCACAGCCATGATGGTAGAGCAAGAAAGGTGACCTCAACCAGAAAGGTTAGGCTAGGAGCCATTTCAGCAGCAGATGTTAACAGGCTTGAGTGTACAGGGAAGTAAGAACCCAGAATAAATGTGAGAAACACCCCAACACACCTGAGATCATGGCCTATGAGGATGTTGATTTGTTGGCTGTAATTCCTGTAAGTGTGATTAAAGTGGACCTGATTCATGAGGTTGGTGAAGAAATGAGTGCAGAAAGGAGAGATGGTATGCAGAAGAAGCATGTATGCTGATAGTCAAGACTTTTTTCCCCTGAACTTAGTCATGGAAATATTTTGCAACAAAGTAGTTGATCTTTATTCTGCTAGTGGAGCTTTATATTAGCCATTTAATTAATAGATTAGTTTCTGTGGAGCTGTCAGAAATGGACGTTAAAGCTTGATCATGTTATACCATAAATCTGTGTGGAGGCAGGTTATTCTTTGAACAGTGATTTTCTGAGCCAATATACTATTTTTTCTTCTGTGCCTTGTCACTGGAGAAACAATAAATCAGTTAAAAGAATGGCATTCCGTGCTGCCCCTTCTTATTTTCATGCCATTTCAGGACAGCTTTTCACCAGTACCAGGACTCATTTCAGAGGTGGATATCAAGTTTGAGCAATTGTGAGGCATCTCCCCTGCTAGATTTCTGCTCCCCTGTGTGGGGGATGTTAACCTTGCTTAAGTAGAGAAAAAGATGCTAACTAGAAACGAGGCAGAGCTCTGTGTGTCCTCTAGTGTTTGGGGATTGGCTGTATGCAACAGAAAGTTGTAGTTCCATAGTTCAAGCCTGTATTTCCAGGGCAGATGCAAGCAGGCATATCTGTAAGTTCCCTGAGGCCCTGCATGGATAGCTGTCACACAAAAAGTTGTGTCCTGTCACCTCTGTCGTGTGTGGGCAGAGCCTATGGAAGTAGCTCTTCTTCCTTAGTTTTTCTTTTCTCTTCCCTTCCTGTGCTTTAAATCTCATGACCTCACGTGGATCGGAATTATGGATTGCCATCAAATTCTTAAAATAATTTTGAGATTATCCTTTTCCTAGTATTTAGAGAGAGGAGCCTCAAGAAGATGGTTTAAAAATTGTAGGGGCTGCTTCTGGCTTTTTTGCATGCTAACTAATCGGTTAACTTTTATTTTTCCTTTCAAGTGGTCAAGGAACAGCCTTGTAACACATATCAATAGTTTTTCCTGAATGGAAAGTTTCAGAGCAGGAAATGTTTTAGACAGCTCTGACTGTGTGCACGAACCACATGTCAGTTGCAAAGTTGTAAAGGTTTTCGTGGTAGTCATCTGCCTGCCTATTTCTAGGAACTGTTCCCAAGCAATAGGTGCCAGAGGAGGTTGTTCTTGGATTGTTGAGTTCCAAACATTTCCCTCGACAAGTCCTTACGATATACTTTTTAGCTTCAATTTTTATGCATAGCAGCACTGAAAGCATTTGATTGGTGCTAGAGACATGGAGAGTTATTTGTTGGGTTGTTTCGTGTTTTGGGGGTTTTTGTTTTGGTTTGGTTTTTTTTTTTTCCACAGATCTCTTTAGTTTTGTTTACTGTAATGCAGCTGGCTGAGAACACGTTATTTGGGTAAAGATTGCAAGGCAGGCTCTTATGCAAGTAAATGAAACATTCACTAATTTTTGCATGTTAGTTTCTCTGGGCTGGTTAATGTAATGGCATTGCACTTTAAATGTTGCAGTGTGACTTCCCCTTTGCCTGCTGACAAGTATCTGGTATACCAGAGACACAAGTTACTGGAATGACCATGGGCAGAAATGTAGAAGAGATCACTAAATAATGTGTTTCTGTTTTCAGACACCATGGTTGGGACATTTGGGAAGAGGGAAGCACAGATACTGTGTACTGTAAACTTTAAACCATAGCTGTTTTAAGTTAAACACTTCAAAGGAAAGCACTATGGTACTTAATGGAAACATTTGCAAATTAGGGTCACTGGGTACTGCCAGTGTTTATTTGTGCTTATACTAATATGACACCCTTTTCCCTTACACCTGGGTATAGAACTGAACTGGTTCTTTCCTTTCTGTGTTTAATACAAAAACCTTGACAGCTGGGCTTATCTTGCTTATCTTGCTTCAAGTAAAAATTCTATATCATCATACAGTGATGAAGTTCATGCAGAAGAAGGAAAGGCACATTGGAGTACAAAATATATTTTTTAAGAAGCTGTTCTATATGTATTTTTAATATGCAAACCAGAACATAGCTATCTAAAATAAATATATGTTAAATTTTTCTAGAGACTAGTAATAACGGGCCGATTTTCCTGGTTCCTAACTGAAATCAGCACCAGAAAAGCAGTGCTGTCCACTCCAAACCTTTTCCCATCAGTCTGGTTGAAAATGACTTGTTTTATTTTAATGACTCCTTTGAAATTTGTGCTGTTGAAAGCCAAGAAGGATGTCCATGTCTGGCTTGAAATGACCTGTGTTACACACACATGTCTGAGGTGATGGATGAAAAGAGATCCTTTTCAGCCCCCTCCTCTATTTGAAAAGAAGGATTGGGACACTGCAGGTACAACTGTCTTAATTACAAGGCAAGGTTCTTGCTTTTAGGATTTTGGCAATGTTCCATCTGTTGTCCTCCCTCAGTTCTCCAGTTCGTACCTTGGCAGTGCTGGACTTTGTCCAGCAGAACAGAGGGAAAACTGATCTCCATTTGCTGTAATGCAGGGATGAATGGTGATCCTGTCCTCAAACCCCATTCAGGTTCTCATCTCCAGTTGTCACCTTGCTGCAGCTTCCTAAATCCTTTACAAACTTCCACTTTATAGGCTGAAGCCTGTAAAATTTGCAGTTACAGCCTGTGCCACTTTGGTGAAAATAAAACACAGTTTGACTGCAGGCGTTTTTCCCCTAAATCAATTTCAGATGCTCCATGCCTGAGACTGTAAGCCTCATCATTTTTACCACCCTGATAAGCTTTGTGTCACTTTCCTGTGTTGAGTTTGGGGTTTTTTAAATTAATTTACAGGAGATTATTATTGACTACTGCTTGGCTTAGCACTGATCTTGTGGAGCCAGCAGAAACCTCTTCATTTGATTCTCTGTTGACATGGCTGACTTCATATTTGCCAGGAGTCAGGTCTTCACCATTTAACACATCTTCTACTTATACCATTTGTTCCATTTTTGGGTGGAAACACATGGGTAAAAAAATGGAATACTCTGCCATATGAGACATAATAAAGGTAGGAGTTTTTGTGACCTAAACCATTCCACTAAGAAAATGTTAATTGGAAACAATAGACTGGCAAACAAACCACAAACAAAGGAACAATCTGCAGATGGGGCAAACATGTTTGCAGTAAGACACCACTTTCTCTCAGTTGCATCCTGAGCTCAGCTGCTATGAGGGACATTTCTTCTACAAGAGGTAGCAGGGAGGATTTCGGGAGTGTGTAATGTGTCCATGTATTGGGGCCTTCTTTTACGCTGTTTGTTTTGTGTTTTGGAACCTAAACAAATAATGTTGATTTCATGCTTTCTAATGGTGACTACAATGAACTGAGAAGTATAGGAGCTTGCCATTTCCATGGGAAACTGGGCTTTTCCCATGAGCATAGCTTGGGAAAGAGACCACCTGCATAGGTGGGCTGTATTGTCCCCCTCAGGGCATCAGTACCTACTGCATCATGTCCATATCATTTATAAACCTCAGTTTCCTTTTGAATGTATATACAGCAGAGAGCACTGCTGTTGCTCCTAGGTTTATGAGCACTATGATTGACCTCCCTCAGAATCCACCCAGTCTCACACTGAGCAGGGCTGCTTATCCCTTGAAAGTGTTCCCAGTTTTAGCTTCTGCTCAGCCCCGCTGCTCTGCCTCCAAACTGCCAGGAGTCCTCCTACTGCACTTAGAAGAGTGTGAGTATGTGTTCAGTGTGTTAGACATCATCTCCAGTTCCAAATACTTGCTTTCAGGAGTTTTGAAATCTGGGTATAAATGCTTTAGCAATGTGGCTGGTTGCTGTCTGACACTTGTGACATGAGCTCAGCTGTAAAGCAGCTACCAAGTTTCATTGTGAGAGCCCTTAAGTTCCTTCAAAAGTTCTCTTTGTCCTCTCCTAACCTTTGGTGCTACAGTTGCTCATTTAAAGGAACCACTTTAAAAGCACCATGCCCCAGTACCTCATTCAGCAAACCCCAGATATCTTTCCTCTGGCCCCCTCTGAAATGCACAATCTAGCCTCTTCCAGAAAATACATGCCATGTCCTCTCTGCTCACCTGTCCACCAGCAGCAGCAGCAATTCAGCATCAGGCACTGGTGCAAGAATTAGATTGTTGAAGTCGTCCTTTAAGACTGACTTCTGTCTGGCTACCTGTAGTAAACCTAGCTGTGACACACACATGAGTCTTAGTGGATTACAGAGTGAAGGAAGGTAGATGAGATCAACCCATTTTTATGGCCCTGCAGTTTTTCAGTTCAGTCATTAGGACAGAAATGACTGTAAAATCTGAGGTTCTAGTTTATAACCAGATTTTTTTGTGTTTAATGCAAAGCCCTTTTTCCCTTGTCTTTTGCATCCTTTCTGGTGAATTCTTCTTATGCAATAGTGGGCTTCAGTTATCACAAGTTTGGAATCTGATAGGATTCTTTCTCTCTCTCTTTCCTGAGTAAGCTCTTACACTTCCTCATTATAACAAAGTTCTGTTTTTTCTACTTTTTTTTTCTTAGATTTCCCAAATATTTGTGAAAGTGTCTTAACTATTTAACATGCAGTTCTGTTGAGGAGAACTTGGCTGCATTTTCTGAGACCAAAAAGGTAGATGTGAGGAGAAATAAAACCTTATAAGAAACTCAGTTTGCCCCTTAGTTGCTTGGCCTTTGCATTTCAAGTTCAGTCACCTGATTTTCTCTAGTCTGAAGTGTTATTTGTGGATTAGGTTTGTGGTTTGGGGGAAGGGGGAGCATTCTACAATCAGTCTTTTAACGCTTTTTGGAAAATTCTTCAGGCCATATTGTTATACCCCATTCTTGTAGGTGCATTAGTGACACCCACAGTACTTGGGTAAACACCGTTACATTGCTTTGCAGAGTTGTGAATGTACTCTTGCAGTGACAAGTTCTTGAATTAAGCACAGGCAGTAGCCAAAGGTCAGCTCCTACCTGCAGGTACCACTATCTTTCTGCCTATTCCATGGAAGTACAGGATTTTACATGTTGTTAATGCTTGATACAGAGTTTGGATACTGATGGTAGTTTCGTTAATAATAAATATAAAATCCTCACTTGTTTATTCCACTGCCAAATTCGCATATCAGAGAAACATCTTCTGGATAAAAGTCTGTTAGCTCCTTCAGAGTGTTCCTGATTGCTGAAACTCCCTCCAGCCTCGTTTGTTTAGAAAGAGTCTGGTGTAACATTGGCTCTGTCAGTCTGCAGTGTTTCACAAGCCAGAGAGGAGCAGTGTAGCACTTGCACAAACATGATTACGTGAATTCACAGACAGGAAACACTGCTTGGTGTTTAATATTTCTTTATCCTGTCCTTCCCACTATGCTTTTGCTATCCAAATTGTTGCTTCCTGCCCTCCACCCAGGCAGTACCAACTGAGATGGTGACAGAGAAGGTGCTCAGGCATGCAGAATCTTGAGAGAGAATATAATGAGCTAAAAATGTGAGATAAATTGTCCCTGGATTGTGAGTGTAATTTCCTAACCTGTGGCCAGAGAGCACCGTAAGTACTTGTCCCATTGAAGGAGGTATCTGCTGCTTGAGATGCACTGCAGAGAAATTACTTGCTGTGCTATCCTTACTTTACTGATCAGGGGATAACTAATCTTTTTGTACTCCAGATTTCAGTTCAGAATAGTTGGGGTTTTTTTTCACCCAGACATCAAAGAAGTTCTGATTGGCAGCTCGGAAATTTGCGTAAGGTCTGATGGAGGATTTATAGGAAACGAGCAGATGGTCTACTACAGAATTTCCCCAGGAGATTGCAGTTATTTAAAAATGGGAGAAACTAAATAGACTGTACAAAATTTGACTGTAAAATTAACTGGCCAGCCAGGAGCTAAATGCTTAACCAAACTGATTCAGCTTGGCCCCTAGCATAAGAATGTAATGAAGTGATGTGTCTGAGAGCTGACACCGCACACATTATTTCAAGTTTCACCTTATAAGTGAGCATGAATGAAAGATGATTTTGCTGCACATAGTTCTTGCTGTGGTGACACCTCTCCTGCATCTCTTCCTTTGACACTAGCAACATGATTGTGCAGGCATGCAGGAGAATGCTACAAAATGCTGCTCACTTTAAATGAAATATAAAGCTGTTCAGAGCAATGCCTTTAATTTTTAAGCTCTTCTTTTTCACCTCATAAATATAATAATCAAAGCATTGATTAACTTTGAATATTTGATTAAATAAATGAGTATATAATTATTGGGGGGTGTAACCCAAATTGCTTTATTTTGGGGATGCCAGACCCAAGAGTATATTAACCTTAAGTAGTCAAATATCATGTCACTTAAAATAACCTGTGAACTCATATAATTTCAGAGTTGTCTGCTACATGGCTTTAGACTTTCAGTATCCATGTTTTCAATGTGTTTTGTGGTGGTGTGTTTTTTTCCTGAAGCTGTGATACATAGAAATTGAGGGATTTTTATATGGAAGGGTGTTTTGAAATGGACAGGGAAGGGTTTTTTAGTGCAATCCCCATAATTTCAAACGTTTTTAATAGAAGTATGTTTTTAATAAAAGTTTTAATAAACAGACTCAGAAAACAGTTGAATTCGTTATTTTTTTAAAAGCTAAGAAATTTTTTATTTAAATCCTTTTTAGAAGGGAGATAGACTATAATTCTTTTATGATTATACTGAATACCTAGTAGAGAGAACTGTCTGAAATAATTAAAAAAAACCCATGTAATTATTCTCACACTCACCTGTTTGTGTTCTGGCTTGCTTCTCCCAGAAACTTACTCATAACACCTGATGTGACAGTAGTCCTGTGGGCCACATGCAGACATAGTTCTGCTGAGAGGCCATTGGTGTGACACTGGTGCAGAATCTAATTAAACAGGATTTCTTTTTCTGCTTGCTGTGTTTGCATAATTCTTTGTAATGGGAGTAATACACTTATTGAATTTAGAAACCAACCTTCATAACCTTTGACCTAACCTCCTGAAGTATGAAGGGGAAGAGGGTAAATATCCAAAGGGCTAGGTGAAATTCTTAACTGAGCCTACATACGTCCTCCCCTGAATATACAGCCTTACAAATGTGTGTTTATGGCAGATTTCACCCCATCCTACCAGTGATTCATTTCCATTAGCCTCAGAGTTAGAGCCTCTGCGGAAAAAATATCCAGAATTCATCATTATCTGCCAGATATTAAAGATACTAAGGAAAACATCTGGAATGGTAGTTTGTGGCAATGCAGTTGCCAGGTTGAGATAAGGCAGAAATTTTGTTTGCAAAAAGTGCTTGTTTGCACTAGGCCTGTATGAACTAAAACCAGGAACCATTCTGAGGGTGCTCAAGAGTCTGCAAGGCTGACACAGAGCAGGAAGAGTACTCTGTTACTTAGCTTGTCTGGTATGAAAATACTGAGATGGGTTTTGAACCTGCCATAGGTAGAGCTAATGTTGCAGCTTATTGTTTACTACTGGCTGGGGTTTCTGAGTCAGTCAGTTACATAGAAATTAACATAACATATCCTGTTTCAAAACTAGTAAGTGTTGCACTCTACTTATTTCATATGTTTAAGATGCTACTGTTTGCTTATAGAGTAGAATCTCTGTATACCGTATGATTATGTTTCCTCTAACAAGTTGTAGTTCTTTTGGCTTCCTCTGCAGAAACAGATCTCCCTGTACAGGAATCCTCCTGCATCTGCCACGTTCAGCCCAGTGGCTTACTTGGTAGTTCAGGGTGTGCAGGACTGGGTTTATGCAGAACTCCTGACTTCTCACGGTGGGCAGCCCTGTTAATTCTCTGGAAGCTTCTTGGTTCCCACTTTTTAAATCATGATAGAGTAGCTGGAGGAAGGCACTTGTTTTTTTAACGTTAAGGACCTCTGCCTCCTTGAGGTTTATCCATAGGATATAAATAAATATTTCCATAGCCTTTATTTTTGTGAATCTGATACGTTTGCATGGATTTGATTTGTATTGGACTTTTTAGAAAGGAATATTCAGTCTTGGGGGAGGGAGAAAAGAGTTATGCAGGGTGCTCAAGACATGGGACCAGCTGTGGTACTAGACAAAAGGTCCATCTAGCTTAGGGTGTTGTCCTTGACCATGGGTTAGAAAGGGAATATGAGAAAGGAAGTATGTACACAGTGGTTCTGGCTGTAAAATATTCAGTTTAATTTTGTGTTAAAACTGAATTTTGAATGGAGTTCAGTCATCTGAAAATCTCAGTTTAAAAGTGGATGTGGCAGGGAACTGGTGAAGATGAGAAAATGGAGCTGATCTGGAAAAAAAGCACAGCTGAAGGGAAAGGAAATCCTCTTCTCTGCCTCATTGTGTATATCATTCCCAGGGTCAGAAGGTGTCCCTGGGAGAGCATGGCAATAAATGTAACTGTCTGGATAATGTCGTCTGGAGAGTCCTTAAGGTTAGCTTAGATCTTTGAAGGAAGATCATCCTTAGCAGAGGTGGAAGAGGAGTACTTCAAAGTAACTACCAATCATGACTGAGCACTGGGTTACTCTACAGTGTTGAATATCCCTTTGGTCTCTCTCAGTTGTCTTCACCTTTTATCTCTCATTTTCTGCCTAAGTCACCTGAGATGGGGTTAGAAAGCAGCAGCTGTCTCTGAGTTTTGATGCAACCTGAGACATGCAACCTCAGAGATATCTAAAGTTTTTGTTCTCAAACTGAAGAACCCCAATTCAGGATTTAGGATGATGCACACACTCTCTCACTGCAAATGATATATTATGGCCACATTTCCTTTACCAGAAACTAACAGTTTATGAAGCCCTTGTTGGTGGTGTTTGGATGGTTACGTCACTTGGATTGCAGCAGGTAACTGATAAAGAGATGCCAAATAATTTGTTGTGTATCTAACAATGAAATCAAAGCAAAACAATTCTGAGAAATAGAACTGAATCCACAAGTGGCATGTATTGACATTTACTTATTGCAGTAATTGCAGTTGCAAATAAAGTACTTGCAAATTAGTCCTGTGTTTTTTCACTCCTTGAAATAGTATCTGAAAGCAAGTGTTTTTTGTAGTTAGCTTGCAAGGTTGTACTAACACAGCGGAATCTATTGCTCAAGAGAAGCAGCATATGAATTTATCCCCCATATTCTTCCATCCACCAGGTTCCCCTAAGCAATTGCTTTTTTCTGTAAACAGTCAAATGAACTTGCCAGATACAGCAAGGTATTTTTTGTTTTGGGGTGGACGGGG
>VXBZ01004971.1:162278-199848 GCA_013399135.1 Heliornis fulica | reverse complement strand
GGTGTTGAACCGTCTTTGTGCTGTATTATTTTCTGGTCTGTCGCATTCTTTCTCTGTCTTCAGTGTTCATCTTAATACAGCTTTTCTTGCATTACAGCCCTTGAGAAATAATTTTTTACAAAAATTACTAAGCAACTGGATTTACTAGTATTGTGTGGTCCAGAGAGATGGTTCTGTGCTTATCATGCTTGCTTTGACTTAGAGCTGCATAGATGTATAACTTAAAAAAAAAAAAAAAAAAAAAAAAAAAAAAAAANAAAAAAAAAATAAGAAAAAGAAAGAGGGGCATGAAAATGGATCTGGGAGGGACATTCTCCTTGCTCTTTGGACACTGGGAAAATTTTTATGCTTCATAGCACAAAAATTGCTAGGTATTGCTTTTGGGAAGGGGGAGAGGTGGTCATCAGCTGCTGCAAGGAATGGAGCATGTTCATAGGAGCTCTCATACATTATTCATCACAAGCTTTTTTCACTGGGATCAGCTGGAGGAAGTAGTTAGTCTAGTTTGAGCTATACTAGTATTATATTTAGGGGCTTAAAAAGCCCAGGCAAGTACAGCACCAACTCTATTTTCAACTGCAGGCAAATGTAGGGCAGTCAGCAGCTCTGCTTACACAGCTCCATCTCTTTAGTCTGGATAACAGGAGTCATGCAACCAGGGGAAGCTACATTGAGGATACACGCATGCATTCATGCTGGAAAATGAAGCTTCAGGTAGGAGAATGCCTTGTCAGTGGAGTATCTTGGGTTTACAGTTCATTGCAGGGATGCTGTAAGCCCTGCAAAATAAATAAGTACGTCAGGAGAGGCTGCTGTAGAGCTCATTAGAGTGCTACATAAACGATCCCTTTGAGTGTGATACTTTGTTCAGTTCTAATGGTGAAGCAGGTTTTTTGTTGGGTTTTTGTTGTTTTTTTTTTAAGCACCTTTCCTTTATCGTCCCTAACATTCTTCTGAAGGTGCTAGGGATTAAAAGTAGAGGCACAACTTGCTGGGGCTTGGATTTTTTTGTTGTTGGTTTTTTTTTAATTTAAACTGGCTTTTTAATTGTATTGGCATTAGCACCTTTATTTGGTGGAGAGGTAACCATAAGAGATTCTGTTAAAAGACAGCTGGGTGTGATAAGCCTTAAGCTCTGATTGTGCCCTTTCAGAGTGTGTGCATTTGAATAGCTGCAGTATTTACTACTTTTTTCTTAATTTTCTGAATAAAGATGCTTATGAATTAACGCTTCTGTTCTCTAAAGCTTGTTTGTATTTTCTAACGTTATCAGTTGTTCTAAAAGAAATCCATATTCCTTCTCTGTACAAGCTTTGTGTGTTTAGATCATCAGGGCTGGAGCAACACCATTAGTTCAGTTTTAGACAAAGAAGGGGATTTTGCAAAACCTTATGGAACAATAACAAAGGGTCTTTGTTCTGTTCTCTGAGCATTATTTGTGTGGGTTTGTGCATGTGTGAGAGAGGGAGGTATACAAACACATAATCCCAATTGGCAAAAATGCCCAAATGTTACTTGCTTTTTCTGTGTGAAATATATATGTATGTATATATGTATGTGTATATGTATGTGTGTGTGTTGCTGCTGGATGCTGATCTCATGGTGAGTGTGTGTCCTGCCTGCCTTCCCGGGTCAGGGGCTTGTTTCAGTTAGGGGAGGATTCTGATTTATTTATTTACTTACTTACTTACTTATTTATTCGTTGAGGCGGGCTGCTAAAAACCCCGAACTTAAAAGTGTAAAAATCAAAGGTCCCTGCTAGACAGCTGGGACAAAAAGGTGCTTTGCTGTGCAGACGAGTTGTTTTCTTTGCAAAACGATAGCTTGAAGTCCCATCCAGGGTTTAGTAAATAAGCATTACTGGTGGGAGCAGAAATTGTCAGCTTTATGTGAAATCCCCCGTGAGGAGATTAATGACCACGTGCTTTTGGTGCAGCTTAAATGTACACTGCCTGCCAGTATGTTACTGTCCAAGATGACTTGATCACCTAGATAGAGCTTGCATGTACACAAGAATATATTTAGTGACATTTCTTTTTTCCTTTTGTCAACAGTTGGGAGTGATATTATGTCAGCCTGTGGCTTGGGTGGGGTAGAGGGCATATCAATACTTTTGTGAGCCCTACATAACTTGTAATGTTGACTTAAAAAGATCGTTTTGACTTTACATGTTTAAGGTCTCAAAATGTATACGCTGTGCATACTTCCAGAATTGATCTGATGCTTGAATTTTGCAGCTGTTTCAATATTTGTAGGGATAGGTGACAACCTAATACTCTTTTACAACAGTTTGTATGTCCTTTTGTGCCTAAGATCCTGTTTTAATGGAAGCTTCCTAGCAAGATTTTTTATCTGATTTTATTAGACTTTTGAGGTCCCATGTACTCAGTTACTTGATTGAAGTCAGACAAATTAAGAGATGCATTTGGGTTTGTGTGATTTAAACTATAAGATTTATTAAAAAAAAAAAAAAGAAGTATATTTAACTACTTTACTACTCTTGGGTACACCTGGAGTCCAGAACTGAGTTATCTAGTCATCAAGGTATAGGGAATGAAGGGTTATTTCTGCCCTGGCATATTTAATATACTGGGCAGATGTGTTGACAGTTGGAAATGAAGTTTTTCATAAAGTCTTCTCTGTGATGTTCTTTTTGAGCTATCCACATTCAGATTATGTCTGCCCCCAACCCTCTCAACTGATTCATTGTTTTGGTTTGGGTTTGGTTTTTTTTTAATAATCAAATAAGTTTTAACACTATCACTGTAGTATAAAACAGCAATTACAGCATTATTGGCACATAGAAGTCTTGAGCATGTTCACCTATGGCTTAAACCAGTTTGGGCCCAGATAAGAGTGTGGTATTTGACATGCCATCTGAAAGTGCTCAAGCTTATGCCAGTACTCAAAACTCCTCAAAATCCTCATACAGCTGAAGCGTGAGGGGTCTGGATGGACTATGACACTTTGTGGGTAATAAAATGTTATTCTTGGAGACAGGACTTCTAAAAAATTCTAAACACCAGAATAAAATTCAATTGTTTATTATTATTACTACTGTTATTATCTATTATTTAGTATTTAATATTTAATATTAAAATAGGGAAATGTTCTGGATATAAATATTTACAAAAGTTGCCAAAGGTTAGGTCCTTCAGCTAAGAGTGAAGAAAGTATTTGAGCTGAACAGAGCACTTCAGGCATTCCTTTCAGATCCAGGAAGGTGAGCGTTTGCACTGAACAAAAAACCCAGCTAATAAATAATAAATAAATAATAGGAAAAAAGGGCACAAGTCCAATTCTTGGTTATTTTTCTGCAGATCACTGTGCAGAGCTCTAATCAAACAATAATAGGAAACATGATACTTTGTGTTCAGACAGTTACAGGGAGCAGGACTGAGATTTACTTGATTAAACTACTTACCAATTTTACCTCCTATCTCAGTGTCTCTTTGTAATGCAATATAAACATTCCTATTGGAAGAGCCAGAAATACAATTAAAATATTCATTATTTGGCAGCAGCAAGAAATGACACAAACTGAAATTAAGAGCATGCTTATGTTGGTATTAAAAAAGTCAGTGTAAAAGGAGTTATTAGCTAGTTCTGTGATATAAAGGCAGCATCATATTGTAACAACATTTAAATGAGATGATTGGAGACGTGATGTACTTGGGAAAAGTACTAAAAACAGGGAAGGCTAAGCATGGTGGCAGCTTTGTAGGACCTATCAAACAGTGGATGAACTTTGGTTTTTTAATTTCTCAGATGACAAATAATTTTAAAGATGGATCTTACAGTGAGAACAGATGTAAGTTTATGTTTATGGGGGATTTATTTTAAGAATAACTGAAGAATTAATTCAGATTGAAAATCATTTTGTCAGTAGTCCAAAATGAACATGTTCTCAGTCTACAGCTTTCTGCTGCTAGATTGTGTCACAGAAAGCTTAATGGTTGGGCAGGATTCTGATGCCACAGTGGGGCTGCAATCAAACTGCTTTTGATGACAAATGATATAAAATTAATTCAGAATGTATGTTACTGTGCACTCATGATGTCAATTTTGTATCCTGCCATACACCATTCTAGTCTTTCCCCAGTGTCAGCCAGCTACCTTACAGCTTTTGCCACTGAGTGAAGTGGCCCTCTGCCTCTCTTCTTTGCCAGCAGAAGGGAGGGAGGGACAGTGTCAGGCTCCCTCCCACAGATGTGGCGAGTTGGGAAGCAATAGTGGAGCTGCAGTCATGAGGATCCTCTGCAGCTCCTTGAGGAAGTATATCATGCCAGGCTGCACCTTGGTCTGGTGGAGGAGGGCAAAGGAATGCCATCATTTCCCGTCTGCCTCAGCCTCTGTGCAATGGATTTGGCCTCTTCATGGGCATGTCTTCGCTGCTGGGGACAAGTGAGGGACAGTAAAAGAAGGGGCAGAGACTGTTTCCTCCCCAAACCTCTGTGTCTCATTGGTGCTTCCTGTGCCTTTTGGTCCATATCTGAGTATAAATGAAACCGTGTTGTCCATCCTTTCCTCCCTCCTGTGAGTGACTGCAGGGCAGACAGAAACACAAAGCTTCCTGTAGGGATGGTGACTTCTTCAAGGTTTGGTGGAGACAGAGGAATGTTGTCAGCCTTGTGCATCTTCATGGACTGACTGCATGTAAAGTCAGTCAGGACTTGACTGACAACACAGAGAAGCCCTGTGAGGACATTAGTGAGGAGATGTGCCAACTCATGCATCTGAGCCAGTCCTCTCGCTGAGCAAGTCCTGGGCAAAGGGATCACTGACATGCTATCTTGGCTACACAGCTCTGTTGGTCTGGTTTGTTTGTGCATTCGTGTTAACATAACAGCAAATGAACAGTTGGGAGGTAAAGTAATGGTTTGATGTTTTGCAAGCTTTTGTGTACAGTAAATGGTAGTGTGCCAGTGCAGTTGTGCTTTGGAGCTCCCCAGTCCTGTATCTGACTTTCAGCAGTGGTTAGAGAACAGTCATGAAGTGGCATGACTGTAGACACACATAGCATCTGAGCTTAAAGCTAACAGATATTTCAACACAGTTTGCAAATGTTGGTGTACAGGTGCTTATGACATCGGGCTTAGATACAAAATCATAAACACAGATAGGCCAGTTACACCTCTCCGAGTCAGACCACCTGTGCATGGAACTCTGCAAAGAGCTTTAGCCATTTCACCTTTCCTGTGCTTCCAGAGGAGTTTGTGTGAAGCTGGTGAAGACTGGCAGCTTGAAAGCGCTGGGAAAATGGAGGTCAAGAAGGAACTGATAGCAGCAGTTGCAGTCTGGGATTTGGGGAATTCGGTTTTGGTTTGTCATCTTGTAGTGGTGAGCATAGTCCTATATGTAGGGTCACTCTAGGGTAGTTTCATCTGACTCTGTCCCTGCACTGTAGGTATTTGAGGTGCAGGTGGCATCTAAATTCCATGGGAGTATGATAAAATGTTTTCTTGAACCCATCAGCACGAAATACATCTCTCATGGATGATGATTATTCCAGAGAACTGACTCAAAGACCCAAGCAGTCCCTTATGCCCGTGATAACAGGAGTGCTAAAGTTGTCAACAAAATCAAGATTGTGGCTAGAATTGAGAACGACTGCTTTACGAGGTCTTTGTGGCAGTGTGCAACAAGAGATGCTTAGGGACAGCTGTAAAACCAGGCATATAATGATGCAATATGTCTAAAAGTAGGCATATCATCAACCATATAATGTTGTGTCCCCAGAAAGCTCTCCAAGCCTTCACTGATGTATAGCTCAAGCACTCTTCTGTATTTGTATTTAGTAGTTCTCAATAGATTCCTGTTCCACGAATCTCTCAAATAGCTTTTTCTGAACCCGAACAAAACTTGGGGCATCCAGAAACACCTGAGGCAGAGACTTCCACTGTTAACAATTGATTGTATGAAAAACAGTCTCCTTTTGTTCTGAAACATTGATTTGATTGGATGTATTTCTTTTGCTGGAGAGACAGGAGATTTCCTAGGTATTTTCTCTGTGACCATCATAATTCTATTATCTCCTTGTTGAAAAGCCCCAATCTATTTAGTAATTTCTTGCATGGAAAGTACTCATATATTCAATCACCTTGTTATCCTTTTTGCAACTTTTTCAGGCTTGCTAAGATTTGTTTGGGTTTTGTGGAATGAGAGCTCAGCACAGTATTTAAACAACATTTCAGTGTTTGTAGATGGTGGTTTGTTTCTGTCCATTTCTTAATAATTACAGACACTTGCAGAGGAGGGTTATTCCACTATCAGTTAGGAAATGATGTTTCTGGTTATAAAAATCACTTTTATAACCAGAAGAGTTTATTCTTAAGTACCTGGATGCCAGCCTTGAGCATGTAAAATTCAGATTGTTACTTGAGATTTATCCAGCCCACATGTCATCTGCTATTTAACTAGCTGGTACAGTTAGGGGGTTCTGCACCTTGCCTTGTCTAATGAGAGGCAGCTGTACAGGAAGTAAACTTTGCCACCCTGTTATTAACCACGCTTTTCAGGCTGTTTTGTATTAACTGTCATTGTGTGATGCTCCACTGGTGACTTTCTTCTGCTGTGAAAACTGATTAAAAAAATTAAATGTAAAAATCTTCTCCTAACCTTTAGTCAGGTTTTTACCATTTGAAACCATTTCCTTCTGTCTCTGGTAGCTTAGAAAACACAGACCTAGTAAATCTACACTACCTGGTCTAAAAAGCATTTGACAAAATCCCATCCCAGAATATCTTGGAGTCTCTGCTTATTGATGCTTTCAAGGAAAAATGGTGAAAAAAATCCCAGAGTCTTTAGTTTGTTAAATACTTTTCCTTTGTTGTAATATATGTTATTTGCTAGAATGCTAGTGAGTAATTCACTAAACTTCCCCGTATACACGTTTGCCTTTCCTGTCACCTTTGTTGGAAACTGCTGTTGAACTACTCACCTTCCACTCCTGTGTTACTAAAGCAGTCTTAAGCTAAAGGTGATGCTTCGTGGTGATTAACTGATCTATATTCCATCAATCCTTAGTTTTAGGACCAGGCTACTTTCAGAGTGTAATAGAATAGGATTTCAAAATCTTACCATTAATCTTAGAATTATCTTCTTGACCAAACATCTGTATGTAAATAGCTAGAACAGCCAAGTACTCACTTAAAAGTAAAATTATATGTTTGACAATTATTTGAAACTTAGTTCACTTGTCTTCAAAAAAACAGAACAGAAAATCTCCCAGCTATTTACTCAAAATGTCTGTGCTATTTTTTTTGAAACTTCATGCATCTACATTTGGAAAAACAATTGACCTATTTTCTTTGAATTCGTTTATTTGTTTGTTTTTCTTAGAACACTTGCCTTTCTCAGACCTGAATCAAAGATGAGCTTAAGTAGTAAGAGCATTTAAATTCTCTTGCTTATTCTCCATGTTGATTATGGAGGAATTCAGATAAAAATGAGCATAGCCAGAATGTAAGTTCTCAAAACATCTTGCTTGTATTTTATAAATTTTCATTTCTTTTTTTTTAAGAAAACTCAATTTGACATTTATATCCTTGAAAAGTCTTTAGTAAAAGTTCTGATCCGGAGTCATAAAATGTTTATTTGGTTTGTTGTTTTGTTGGGTTTGGTTTGCTGGGTTGTTTGGGTTTTTTTCCTGTGGGCATGCAATTAGAAATATAGTTTTGATCTGTCAAACAGATGTAAAAATAATATGGCCTGGGCCTCATATGTAATTGTGTCAGGAGAAAATCTGATTTCCAACTGAAAATGTAGCTTCTATGCCCTGTCACCCCAGAAACTAGTGTGACCAGTGGTCTCAGCAGGAGGGTAACACAGAGAGCAAGAGGTTAGTAGGATTTTTTTCTTTTGCTGGTTACAAGAGCCATATTTGCCTGTTACAATGTCTTTCCAATAAGGGATGAGTCAAGAATGCAGGCTTAGGAGAGTCTTTCCTTCTTAAACTAAGATTACTTTCATTGGGGTATCACTGTAGAGCTTATTCAAAAGGTTAAACCATGGCATTTGTCATGGTGAAGTAATTCTTATTACTATTGATTTGTCCAGAAATACGTTTTATCTTTTGTATTAAACTCTTACAGATAGTCCTTTGGACTTATGGTAGCCAAGCTCAGGTGTCAGTGTGGGCCTGCTCCACTTCCAGTTTCTGGTGACTTTTAGAGTCTCTGGGGTGTTTATGGCAAGGCTTCACTCAGTCGTTTTTGAGAAGAGGTACTTTCATTCTTCAGGCATTATTTTGTTGTGTCATTGTGTGACAGTGGCACTGAAGATTCTTGTTTTACTAGGTATTAGGTAGATTAGATATGCAGAAAAAGGACTTCCGTTTAATCCAGCAGGCAGCTAAAACAACCACGCAGACATTTGTTCACTTCAACCCTCTCCCCTGCAGTGGAATGAGGGAGAGAATTGAAAAGAAAAATGAAGAATGAAAGAAAAACATCAAATGAAAAATGAGAAACACAAGAAATTGTGAATGAAACATGAAATAATGAAAAACAGAAGAAAAATTAAACTTGTGGGTTGAGATAAAGGCAGTTTAATAGAACAGAAAAGGAAATTAATAATAATGAGGAAAGAATATACAAAATGATACACAGTATAGTTGCCCACTGACCAATGCTCAGCTAGTTCCTGAGATGTGGCCCTCCCTAGCTAAAATCTCCACAGCATATATACTAAGCATGACATCATATTGTGTGGAATATCCCTTTGGCCAGCTTGGGTTGGCTGTCCTGTCTGTGTCGTCTCCCAGCTTCTTGTGCACCTCCTGAGGAAGGCTCACACCTCCTCGCTGGCAGGACAGCTTGAAAAGTTGAAAGACAGTCTTGAACTTAGTGTAAACAACTAGCAACAACTAAAATGTTACTGTATTATGAACAGTATTTTCACACTAAATCTAAAGCTCAGCACTATATCTGTTACTAGGAAGAAAATTACCTCTATCCCAGCTAAAACCAGGACAAGGACACCTTTGAAATCTTAACAAGTGAGCCCACGCAGCAATAAAAAGTTTTGTTTGCTTGGTTTTACCTTTGAGGAACTGAAGTATAAATTGAAGTGGCTTGCCCAAGGAGTGTGCAAAAAAATGATGGAACCATGAACGCAAAACTTCCCTGAGTCAAAGATCAGTGATGTATTCTTGACCACTTCCTTCACAAGAACTGATGTTGAGCTATTTCCTTTGGAGGCATAAATTCTCTTTCAGCAGAGGCACTAGGAGTACCTGGAAATGCAGGGAAAGGGCTTGTCTCTAGATTTATCCTGTTTGCTCTCGTTTAAGCTTCCTGTTAAACAATCATATGTGATTAAGGTAATTCTCAAAGCTTTGTTGTGTTGATTTCCGAGTGGTGTCGATTTTAACTGCACCTGTTAAAGGAAGCCTAGCCTGGCCTTGGTGATTCTGATTGGCACAATTTGTCATTTCTTCATGAAAATTTCTCAACTGTACTGCTGCTGTCTGGCCACGTGCTCCAGCTTTCAAAAGATAAGTGTACTTCCATGGTTTCAATAAGGGTGTCTGGTAGTAACTTTTTAGAAGATGTTTCAAATTGCTAGAGCTTTTCCTACAGCAAGAGTGGTCAGACAGAGAATTACCTCTCTGTCTTTTGCAGTGTGGTCACAACTGTTACAGCTACCAAAGGTACCTTCTCTATTTGGTAATAAAACTTCTCATGCCACATAGACTCATTTGCCATGAGCCTTGTCAAAGGACTGCAAAGGTTTTAGAAGAGCAGGAGTCCTGTCAACTACAATAGAAGTGAGTCAGCCTCAACGGGCAAACCCTACAACTGCATGAGAATGTTAGAACAGTTGGAGAAGAGCAAAAATAGACTGTTGTCAATAGACAATTCAGAGCTATAGAGCGGAACTAAACTTTGCTGTTACTTTTGCATTCAGTTGCTGAGAAAAACAAGACAAAGAAAGAGAAAAAAGATAAACCTTTTCTTCCCAGATCTTTAACAATCATAAATCTCTAAAGAACAGAGAGAATTTCAGATTATGCTGTTCTTCCTACCTCCTTTCCTTTTTGATGTCTTTTTTTGTGGCTTGCACATCTTCCCTTTCATGTCTCTTCTTGATGTTTTTGACATTGGGATTTAGTTTTTGTTAAGCATACTTCTGAATATGTGATTTTCACTTGTTGCTAAAGCTACGCATTTCTTTTTTATGGTTGCATTTTCTAAAAATACTCTTTTGTAATGTGTCTCAGAATCTACACGTTTCTTTGTCAGCAACATCTATTTCTCAACTCTCTGTTGTACATAGATGAAAGACAAAGATCATGATTAGGGACTTTCCTGATACTACTTTATTAACTTGACTTCAAGCTCACAAAATAAATAGTATTGCTAAATGTATTTGCTTGGTGACTGTTATAGGTTTGTGGGAACCTTCTGTGAAGGTTCCTTAAACTGAGGTGATTGAGAACAGCCAAGCAATCAGTGCTTTAGGCTTTAGTGATCCAGATTAGCTGAAGAAAAGTAGGTTTCTGAAGATCTTTGTAAATTTCTGCTGCGTCTCCTTAGGAGCAAAATGTTTGAAGTTCATGACACCTTTTGCTCTGGCTGAACTGATTTTTAAGTTCCACAATGGGTTGGAAGGAAGTAGCAGTTGTCTCTACCAGCACAGCTTCACAAGCTCAGTAAAGCCTGATGATGGGCTGCCTCTCTTGAAATGAGTTACCCTGAACATGGTTTCCTGCTTTGTAGTGGGTATTTTTTCATTTGTTTGAATTAATTAAATTAATGTAACATATGCTTTCTTTATAAGGCTAACTGTAATGAAATAAGAAAGGCCCAGCTCAAGCCTTTCATCATGTGATTGGACAACAGAGCATATGCACAGATGCTGTTTCCTCCAAGTTCTCTTATCTGCAGACAGCAGAAGGGTACTTTAAAGCTGTCTAGAAGGGCCTAAAGACATAGGGTGTGCTCCAAAAAGCTTACTGTCTTAGGGAAGTTGAGGTAATGTAGAAGAGCATTGCAAGAGGGTGATTTTAAGCAGCTCAGGCCTGAGAGACTACACAGGTTATTTCCCCATGCCTTTGTGTCATCCCTTGTTTCTCCATTTTGTCTTGTGCAAAGGACACAATGGCTGCAACCTGTTGGCTAGGTTGTAACCTCAGCCAGCCTTGCCTCTGTGAATGGCAGCCTTATTTGGTGGGAAAAAAACCAAATTTCAATCTCACTGAAGAAAAAGAATAAAAAACACCAACACGCCCCCCCCAAAAAAACAAACAAACCCCATTCCCACCCACCAGTCAAACCCACCTCAAAAAAAGGGATATTGTTGGTTCTTCCTGAGATGTAGCACTTTCAAAAGCAAAATCTAAACAGTGGTACTGAAATAATTAGATGATTTTGTTAAAAGAAATGGTAATTTTGTAGTCTCTAGATTGACCATGGAAGCCCCATACCCATGCATCTGTCCTACATATAGCTGAAAGAATGGTTTTGAAGATAAAGATTCCTTTTGGGTTTTTTATTTTTTTTCCTTTTAATTAATGCTCAAAATGTATATTTTTAAGAATTTCTTCCTCTCTTTTGCAGTTCCTAGGCAATGTTGCTGACTTATTTTTATCATGTGTATTTTGGTGTACTCAGCCTATGTGACTGGGGATGTGCACAGTTGTTTATGAATTTTAAGATAATTTAATGATTTTAAAACTTGAGAGGTGTTCTTTTAGTGTATCAGAGGTTGATGATTTGTAATTTTTTAGAAGTGGCAAATAGTTTGGATTCTGAGTACTACAGCTGGTAGTGCTTCAGTGGCAATTTGGTGACTTTAACTGGCATATTCCTAGACAAACCTAACTGTGAAAATGCAGGAATCTTTTTCTCCTTTTCTCTTTTTCTTTTTCTCTTTTTCTTTTTCTTTTTCTTTTTCTTTTTCTTTTTCTTTTTCTTTTTCTTTTTCTTTTTCTTTTTCTTTTTCTTTTTCTTTTTCTTTTTCTTTTTCTTTTTCTTTTTCTTTTTCTTTTTCTTTTTCTCTTTTTGCAAATCTGAAGCTCTTCAATGATTGAAATTGGTAGATCAGAGAAAAGAGAAGATTGCACTGAGGTAGCAGAAGAGTGTTCTTCTAGGGTCTGGATTCTGCACCTTCTGTTGGGCAGCTGGGCTGCTGTCAAAACAGGATTTTGGTTTCTCTTGTTTGGGGATCTTTTTTTCCCCTTTCTTTTTACATTAATGTCAAGTTTCCAGCTTAGTCTAGTGTAACAGGAAGCAATTTCCAAACCAACCAATTTAAGCTCCCTTATGTTGACCTTGATGGTTGTTGGTTGGTCTCCGTATTAAGATGTTTTGTGGTTACAACACGCTGTTATTTCTTTCTCTTAATATTAAGCTAATGGTTTTCTTTCAACAGTTTTTGCCATTCTATCTGGTTTGTGTTAATGGATAATTTTGTTGTTGTTTCTTGTCATCAGTTTCTTGCTGTCAAATGGAAAATTAGTGTTTTATGACTCATTCGGGTGTTTGTTTTATCTCGATTGACAGTAAGTGGTTAACATTAGGACTTTGAAATGTTACAGTGCTCTTCCCAAGGAAGTATTTGTCTGTCTCAAAGTGTCAAATTAGTTTGAAGAACCAGATATAATACCTTAGGCTATTTGAGGCACCAGTTCTGCTGTTAAATTCAGACTGGGCCATCGTGGCATGATAGTAATAATCCTATGTTTTCTCTGTGTGCTTTATTTAGGAACTATGCTTCTGCTAATTTTTTTTTAATACTTCCCTCTCACTTAATTGTGGCCAGGTCTTCATGAGAGACCATGTGTCGTTCCCCCTAAAAATATCCCTTGTTTGAAGTCAAACTCCTGAGTTCTGTTGGCTTCCCATTTCCCAGGTTATGATCAGAGTAAAAGTTGACTTGGGCTACAGGACAGACAATCACTATTGTAGTTATTACAGTTGAAGAGAAGCTCTTAAAGTAAGAAACTGAGCTTAGCTGCAGTTAGTGTCCCTGGCATGGCTCTGTGTATGGGAAAGCTCAGGAGCTGCTGATTTCAAAGGGGCAACAGTTTATAACTGTCCTTGTTGTTTTTCATCAGCTTAAAATAATGAACTTTGGTGTTAAGTTATTGTTACTGTATTCCAACCTTGCCACATCAGCATTTCAACTTAATGGCTTGACCCCAACTTGACCAGCTGTTTCAGGCTGCGTGTGTATTTCAACTGGAAGTTTTTTCACTGTGAAAAGACTTTTTATCAATTTTTTTCCTTAGGCTGTAAGGGTAAGAGAGCTGAAAACCTGAGCTGTAATTTGAAGGCTTGTGATTTAACACAATACCTTATACTCAAATGGCAAACACAATGTACACAGGAAAAAGAAAAACTAAAAAAGATCTTTCTGACCATAAAACTTATTGTGATTGGAAAACTAACACTGGCTGTGAGAGGCAGGGAGTTTTGTGTGGGTATAATTTGCTATTCCACCATGTTTTATCATGGCATACCTGTGACATTTAAACAAATGACGACCCTCACCAAGCTCTTAATTATACACTGGGTACTTTATCTTCTGCCAAAACATGCTGTATTAACTCTTAATGGGAGTTGAAGAGTGGTGTCAGGACCAAACAAATTCTTTAGTGTAGCCTTAACTTACACAGTTTGCTTTAAACACAAGAGGACATCAGTCATCTTTAACTGTAAGAACCAGTGTTATGGATAATGACAATTTTAGCTCATTACAAGTTGAATAAAGCATTTCTATAAACCATTCTTTTCCTTCTCTGTTTCTCTCAACTATACAGGAGCAAAGCCCTTTTATAGAGGTAAGACTGAGACTAGCTCTGGGTTATGTAGCATATGATGTCACTAGCTGTCCTGGATGGAGATGAGCAAGCAATCTATGTGGTAATTCAAGACATAAAACCAAGGCAGCTTTTTTAAAAAAAAACAAACAACTAGAACAGGGGCTAAATTCATATTATGTCAGAGAAGCAGCAAGGTAGGTAAATGCAGTGACACTCAGAAGATTTTTGTCTCTTATTTTAAAATTTTTAAATTAATTTTTTTTTCATATCTTAAGAAACTGTATTCTACAAGCCCACTATAATATCATGGCAGTTGACAACTAGAAGAGTCTTAGTGGTGGGAACTGAGATTTTTTTTCTCAAAGGATTTCTGAGTTGTTACAGCTGTAGGATGGATGTTGATAGTCTCATTTCTGTAGCCAGTTATCTTGAAAGTCAACAAGGTACAACAGGGACAAGGACCCTTGGGTGGGTACAGTTGGAAAGAGAAATCCTCATTCTCGTTTGCCATTAGGTAACCTCCCCTAGCCCGTGGACAAGATATCCTCCCCTAGCCCATGTGTTCAAGTCTACTTCTTGATGCTTCAAAACATTAATGGTTTCTACAAATTGTCTCTCATCGGAAATTCTCCCAGATTCAACAAAGAAATCATAAGTCATCTTCCCTTTAAAATAAGATGGGGGAAGAGGATGACTGGTTTTGGTTTTCTCTTCTTCATGTTGAGGGTTATGTTGCTTATTATTTGCTTTATCCTCCTTTGCTCTTTTTGCTCTTCTGCTTTTTATATAAAAGGGTTTCTAGCCATGCCATGCCATGCCATGCCATAGCTGCTTTTGATTTGTAGAAGCACAAGTAGAAACCTTCTCATATGTCTGACTCAAGGGAAGATGTTAACATGCTTTTAATTGAAAGGAAAAGAAAGCTGAACACAGGTAGATTTGAAATGAGAACAGAGTATCTGCAGTATCAAGAAGTGTGTATTCAACAAGGAAGAAATACGAGCTTCTGAACAAAGCGGGGGAAGAGAATTTAAGTGTGCTCATTGTAATGCAGGCATTTTGCAAGTTGTCCTCTTCTTTGTCGGTTATAGATATGAACCAGTTTTACCCGTCACCCCTTTTCAGAGGTGATCACTGACTTTCAATCCCATTCTTTTCTGCTGAGCTTTGGGAGGTTTAGTATCCAAGACCATAAAAATCTTGACTACAGAAAATGCACCTCCTGGTTTCCCAGTGCCAGCTCAGTGGTCATCAGGAGCTTTACTCTCCTTTTTTGGTGCTGTCTGTGATGCAATGAAAACTCGCCATTAAAATTCAGATGATTGCAGGACTTCTGAGAGGGTTTCTTTGTCTTATTTTACTGCAGTCCTTGGGATTCAGCCCTGCCATACTTTCAAATTAATCCAAAATATATTTGTGTGTGGTTAATATACATGTATATATGTGTGTGTATATTAATGAATTTGACATAAGTACACCTGGAAGCTTCTACTCAATACACCAGTATCCATCCTTCTTGGTGTCTGTTGTCAGGTTGCTGTGGTCATCCTTAAATTTTCTTGTATTTGGGTTATAAGCTTTCTGAAGCAACTCCAGCCTTTTGCTGTGTGTTACAGTGTTTTGCACCACACATTCCTGCTCCTGAATTTTATCTTCTTTCTTGAAAGTATCAGTTAATTTTGGTGATTTTCTGATTTCTAAATTACATCGAGATAGGATGTTCAGTTGTGGTGAGCCCTCCAGCATTTATAGCTGGTGTCAGTGAATTTGACTCTGTATCTTTCAGAGAATAAAACCACTACTTTTGTAAGTATTTCTTAGAAGGACTGGAAACCAAATCCAGTGTTCCACTTTTGAGGAGTGTTAGCAGAAAAATCAAATCTTCTTGGATTTAATAATTATTTTAGTCCTTTCTTTCTAAAGCTTACAGGAGTTCCCCGTTGTATCTGGGATTAGATCTTATGAACATAGCTATATTTCTATCCATTCCAGTTTCTTGATATGGAAGTTGCCTTGCTTTATATAGCATCTCAACATGCTTTGCTTGCATTGAATAAAAAAGCATTTCTGAATTGTTTTCCATTAGTGAAGGGAGTGACACGAAGAAAGACCATATAGATAATAATAGAAAGACAGGAGAAAAGGTCTGGTTAATGTGGGAAGAGCAGCAGCTAAGAAGTAACAAAGCTGATAAAAGGCACAAGGAGTCAGAAAATGCAAGTATGAAATGAGTTAAGATGGAGCTGGGGGGAATGGAGGTGGCTGAAAGTGCAGTTGATGTGGTCAGCAGCTGATTTCCTGCTATGTATCTCTGCTGCTGAAGGATAACACACAGTGCTTGCTTACAGGCAGTGTTTACTTGCAGGCTTTGCTGTTTTTCACTCTGTCACTCTGGAAAAAAGCTCCTGTCTTTTAATCCCTTTAAGCCTCTAGTCTCGCACTAAAACATGTCCCTCCTGAAATGTAATCCTCTTACTTCAGTTCCACTGCTATGCTCCAGTTATGCCAGTGCTTGGGAGTGCAGGCAGCATGGTTTCTCAGTGGGCCAGAGGTTGGAAAGAATAAGGAGTCACCACATAACTATTGTCCAAATTAGTGTTTCTTAATCTTAAATTTCAAAATTCCAACAGCTCCCAAGATCCCAGATCCCATCCTTATACTGTGGTGCCTCACCTGAAACACCCAAAAAGAAATAAAATGAGGTGTCTTTAAACTTTATTTGTTGTTCATATTACCGTCAGTTTGCTTGTCTCCGTGCATGGGAGTGGTGGCATTGTACAGCACCTTCTGCATATTCCTGAATCACCATGCTTAGAGATCTAAAGGCTGTTGTACTGCAAGGAGTGTTTGGGATCACATTTACAAGTAGTGGGGACAAATAGAAAATTTTCAGGAGGGAAGATTGGTGGGTGAATGAGACCACTCTTCTGACTTGGAGGAAGCACTTAGTAAGGTGTGGTTAGTACTTTGCCAGATTGTGGGCTCCGGGAGGCAGCTCTTCAGGCAGATTACACAATATCATACTCCATGTAAAAATCTGTGCCCTAACAAGGTCCAGCTCGGACTGGGAAGAATGGAAGGGTGAGTTCTTAATCTCAGCACGGGTTCACTGGCCATGAAAATAATCCTGTGCAAACCAAATGTACTATTCAGCCATGTGCCTATAAGACGACACAGGTGCTGGCAGTGGCACTGAGCTACACCATGTAAAAGAGTAAGACAAGTGGGGGTGAATTTTAGTTAAGGGCATCATAATGTCCCTGTGCCTCAGGATCTGCCACTGACAAGTAACTGCCACATTTGCCTACTTCAGGATATTGATGTCAAATTCCAGGAGTGTATTGCAAGAGGCTATAAATTGCAAACTGGCCTCATCATGTCCCTCCTACAGTTTATCTCAGAGACGTTGTTCAGGTCTTATTTGGAGCTGCTCCCCAGTGCCGATCAGCACCGAACAACTGCAGTATTTCCCTTTAGAGAGGGAATAGTGTTTCAAAGGAAAGGTACTATACAGAAACACATTCGTTGTGTGCTAAAGTTTCAACCCTGAGGTACAGCCTTATTTTCAGTGAGGACTTCTGTTTACCTAAATGCATGGTTGTAATGAGAGGCTCTTCCACTGTTACATCCTCTTTTTCATGTCACCTTTTCTGTTCTCCAGAGTATTAGCAGCAGGTGTTATTTGAAGAATATGTGTTACCTTAGAAGAAAAGTTTTCATTTTTGAGTGTGTTTGTAGAGAATTGACCACTTGTCCCTTTGAATTCCTGCTTTTATAATTTGCCTCTCTGCTGTACTGCTGTTCTTAACTGTAGGATAAGACTACTTATTTATAAGACTTATTATATTGGAAGAGGTTGGTCCAGCTGCTTTAAGCTAGAGAGGAGATGTTTTCTTCCCTTCCACATGTTGAACAAGAACTTGCAAGGAAAGCTTACTCAGAGCCTACAGAGAGCACACCCAAGGGGTCAAAGGCTTTTTCCAGATGTGATATTTAAATATCCCCATCTCCTTATTTTGAGGCTTATTAAATATTAGTCTGTAAGATTAATAGATAGCTGTCATAACTACAGGGTCAACTGTACCTTTTATCAGTTCTTAAGGGATTACCCTTTCCAAGCACTAGTCCTTCCTGCATTTTCCACTGGATTGATTCCCATTAGTTTCGATGCTTGTTTTGTTCCAGGAATCCCTGTTCACCAGCCTCAGGATTTGATTGACCTAACAGATTACTTACTCCCGTTGATGAATTTCCTCCTGTATGTCTGTGAAAACACAGTGACATTTGTAACTTCCTGAAAGCAAAGCATTTATGTATGGAATAGTGACAGGGAAGCAAAGGGCTAAAATGAAGAAGATGTGGTGTAAACCATATCTGACCCTTAGTTGTTCCTTGCAAATCGGTCTCACTCAACTTTGGTAAACATCTGCATTGAAACCCAAAATTGTGAATCCCAATACTGGGGAGGCTGAGCATCAATGAGGATGTTCTGGTTAGAGTCTTCATGCTTTAAATCAGTCTATTTCAGAACACATTCCAGTTGCTCTTGTAAGCTGCGTCCTTATACCATGCTATACTGTTCCATCTGTCTGCTGAACATGATGCGGCTCAGCAGCATCAAATCCTTCCCCCTGCACTCCTGCCTTTCCCCAGAGCACTTATCTGGCCAAATAATCTATTTCATCTTTTAGAGAACTACTGCACATTATCTGATTTTTTTTTCCCTGGATGCCTCCTGAAAGGCCTGTTAAAATTTCAGAGAGAAATTTGACATTTCGTAATGTCCAGATAGGCAATATTGCTTGCCTGAGGTTTGGCCTTTAAGAAAAATGGATTTACTAAGTGACAGTTTAATGTCCTGGAAAATTCTTCAATGGTCATTTCAAACTGAAAGGATAGTACTTACATTTAGGGGTAATTTTATCTTTTGTATTTTCAAAACTAAGAGGAATCTTATATAGATTTCTGGGAGGCAGAAGGTGGTGTGGGGTTCACTGGGAAGTTCCAGTTCTGGGATCAGAATCTTGTAATGATATCAGCAAACATGTTCTCAGTGTGATGCCCCAAGCACAAACACTTGCAAATTGAGGATCCTGCCCCCTCAGTGAAGCCTCTCTGCAGGATTCTAGAGCACCTGGTGAAGCCCTCCTTTTATTGCTTCAGCTTCTCCCACTTTTACAAGTGTAGAGCCTAAGAGAATACATCCTCCCTAGAGGTCTGTCATACATATTTCAGAAGGTATACAGAAATGCCTTTAACTATTTAGGCATTCTTTATGACTGTTTAAAAAATACTTTTTAAACAATAAAAATTTATTTTAATTAAAAATTATATTCTAAACCAGCTGCAAATTCATAAATGTCCAGGCTGATTTTTGCAGGTAATATGTAGAGCAGTGAGCATAGAGAAGCTTGAAACTGAGCTTTTAAATTCTAGTCTTGGTGGAGGTCAATTTAAAGGCAGTTTGACGAAAGCATATTGTGTAAGCTAATACTCTTTTTCAGAAAAAACTCTGATGCAATTTCCTGTCACAAAAAACCTGCCCTCCCTCAAAGCACTAGGGAATGAAGGACAGGAGATTTACCACGAATGTGAGACTTATTTATAACCCTTTCCCCTTGGGAAATAAATTTTAGAAAATGCTATGTCAGCTCGTGTGCAGGAATGCAGCACAGTCCCCAGTAGGTCAGCCAGCACTCTGACAGCTGCAGTTCATTTTCTGTTTCATAGGAATAAATGCAAGAGGCAGAGGAACCCAGTGAAGTGAATTGCTTAATACTACTCACATAACATTGGTACTTTTGAGCTGATGTGTGCGTGTTTCCATAAAAAACTCTGAAACCAAGCAGGATTTTACTGGAACTGGAGCATGAGAGTTGCGGAGAGAGAATGAGTAAATGCCTTCAGTTAAGTGGAAAAGCTTCTATTTCAATAGGCTAATGGCCCAGAGATTTTATTTTAGCAGAAAACGCAGGCGGTCCTGGGACTGCAGTGGTAAATTTAGTTCTTACGCAGCTGCTGGCATTCAGCTCATTCAGAGACACAACCACCTCAACCCTCCATGTTAGACAGTAACTGTGCTGAAGTTTCCAAACTGGGTGAAGAGCAGTCCTTTTCTGGAAGGCTTCTTCTCTCCAGCCGGGAGGTTTTGTTAGACATCCATCTGATCGCCTCAGAGAGCCTTCCACAGTAATCTGATGATTTGAGGATTACAGTGATGGGAAATGAGGCTGCCTACACAGACTGTCCCTTTTTCAGCTACAGCTGCCCTGACCAGGAGTGGTAGTTAGGGTTGATCTGAGCACCATTCTCCCTATATTTATACTATCTGCTCAAAAAAAAGTTTGTGGTTTTTTTTTTTATTTTACTGTTTGTTGGCCTTCAAGTTAACTGCCTTACTGTGCTGGGTCACTGGACTCATCCCTGCTTTATTTAGCTATTGAAGCTCCATTGGCTTTGGTGTTGCTCAGGGTTAGCTCTGCACAGTGGTCCCTTCCTGCACAGGAGGGGGTTTAGAAATGCTCATGCTTCTCCCTGCTGACTGTCAAGTAAATGCAGATTTCCAAGTGCAAAGGCACACACATGTTTTACTAGCCAACTCTCACGGAGATTTCTTCTTCTCTGGTTCTCATTCTTTAATGTAAATCGGTATTTTTTAAAACCACTAGGTCTTGATCTGCTAAAGTGTGTCTACTACAGTTGCAGTTACTGAAACACCTCTTTTTTTTTTTTCTTCCTTATTTTTCCTTTTTTCTTCCTTTTTTTCCCCTTCTTCCCCCACCCCACCCCTCCTTTTTTTTTTTTTTTCAGATCAGGATGTTGATAGTGGCTCAGTTTGAATCCTGAGACCACAGGCATTTCTTGTTGGTTTTGGTGGGACCACTTTGTCCACATGTAGTGCTGATTTATTGCTTCCTCCAGGAAATAATTCTTGAAAATGTGTGTGTCTTAGCCTCCAGTACCTGGCTTGAGTCACCTGCTTCCTGGTGTTCTTCTGAAGCTGTGGGACACAATGTGAAGTCCTGTTAGTTAATGTCTTCATCGTATTTTTTTTTTTTACTTTTTTAATAATCTGTTGCTTCAGCTATCTTCATATAAAGGCTTTTCTTACTGTTGATCTCCCCTGTTGTCTGTTGCTCCACTCTTTGGATTTCTGTAGCATCTCTTACTAAGAGGTCAATCGAACTCCTGACCTCATTGATATTAGTGGTAGAATTCCCTTTGACTTCTATAAAGCCAGGATTTAAAGTGATCATATGTAATAAATGTTGACCTGTCATTGGATTTTAGACTGTTTTGGTATTCATTTCTACCCATTCCTTTTTCATGTTGGCATTTGGTTAGCTTTGTTGACTGCTGCTATGTTTTAAAGAGGGAAAGTATCTTATACAGTCGTCTTCTCAAGAAGCACTGCTGCTGAAACCCCACCCCTCCAAGATGTCCTTGTCAGACTGGGGATCACCATTTTGCTTTCAGTGCCATTATGGAGGATTTTCCCTTTATTCTGTATGGCCATACCATCTTTCTTCAGTAATGTCTTTAAATTGACAAGTTGAAATCACCTTCCTAAAGAAACGTGAATCTCACGTGGTACACATATACCAGTGATCAGTATCAGTATACTGAATAGCATCAGCTGTTAGACAAGGATTTAGGTGGGTTTAACTGGCTTGTAGATAGATGCTGAATTCTCATCCTGCTCCTATCCGGAACCCACTTAATGAGTAATATATAGGAAATACTGATGGAGCACACTAAATTTCTATTTCTGTCTTTTCCCTACATTTTCATTTTTCTTCTCTTGATGTCTGTGATTGTATGGTGATGTACTTTCTCTGTTCCTCCTGTATGGTTGGAAGGTAACCAGAATCAGCGGGATTTTCTCATATGAGTAGCAGGTCCTAAACATCCTCTGAGGGTGCCAGATATCTGATTGTGACTGAAGAAGGCAGAATGCAGTATTTCTTGCCCCGTTTGCTGATTTCTGAAACCTGTTTATCTATGACTCTTGGGAACCTGCATCCTCAGTTCGTTTGACATTACTGAATACGTTGACACCTTGAGTGCTGCACCGTAAATGTGGAAATGAAATTAATAACTGCAGATCTTTTAGGCTAAAAAAGAGTCTGTTAAATACCCTCTATTTAAGAGAAGAGACTCTTTAAACTTTTAGCACTGTGCAAATCATAGAATTGTTTTGGCAGGGAGAAATGGCTGTTTAGACTGGGGATTGTTCACACAGGACTCTGAGCAAAGGGAATGGTTCTGAAAGACAAACCTGTGAAAGCAAGAGGCATACATTGGCTTCTTCAGGTCTGAATTTTGCAGAAAGCCTTGAAATGCACACTTGCAAAAAACATCTTAGCTGTGCTGTGGAAGGGTAGTTAGCGATGCCATAGCAGGCTGGGGATGTACCCAGGAGTTTCAAAGCACTGCCTTAATAGGTTCTTGCCATATGCTAATAGTCTAATAGTGTAACAACTTTGTTCACACCATCAAGCAGTGCAGAATGCTGATAACACCTGTAGGTGCTCACAAATGATGTCCCCAGTACCTGGTTACATGTAGCTTTCTCTGGACACACATTAGTTGGCTGCATCCCAAAGCATCAGGTGAGGTCCCATGCAAGACCAACCCTGCTTCCCTGACAAAATGGTATAAAATGCTGTCGGGTTACTGGTAGCCTGAGAGTTTTTTTGCTTTTGGTTCTGATATCAAGGATGAGGTTTTGGAGAAAGAACGGATAGTTGGCTGTGTGTATATTTTCTGTAGGTTTTTAATTTAAAAAGTAAGTATGTACATTCAGACATGCATGTTCTTTAAACTACTTGGCAATCTAGTATACAATATATAGTCAACAAGTAGTTGACACCTGAATTTCTTGTGTAATTAAGAAGGTACTCTGAACAGTTACTTAATAATTTCTTTTTATTAGCAGATTTATGTTTTGAAGGTTGTTATTCTGGCGTTTAAATGCACTTCCATTTAAGTGTACGTTTTCTCTTGGCTGTGAATCATCTTTCCTCCCAGAGCAGTGTTTTCCTTAAGTAGATTTGGTTTATTTTTTGTAAGGATGGTTGAATGTCTTGTTTTTCTTGGGTATTATTCCTTGTCCTTACAAAGAATTGTTGTAAGAAATGTAATGTACTTAAAGCTCTCCAGATCTTTAGGGGTTATATTTTTACAAGGATCTCACTCTAACCAATGTATGGCTAAGTAACTTCAATAGGGTAACTTCTGTAGGGCCCAGTTCATCATTCACCTAAACGTGTTTGCTAAGTGATTAAACGTTTGCTAACGTTTAATGCTAAGTGATTTTGAAATGCTGCAGGTCAGTATATTTTGCAAAACACATTGATAAAAACAGGAAGATGAAATTTCAGGCAAAACCGTACTGGTCTGTACTGTTATTAAACAGGTCTGATAACGATATGTGCTCTTTTAAGAACTCTTTTTGTCATGTGCTTTTCAGCATATCATGTTAAATGTTACCCCAAATACCCTGAATGCTTTCTCTGCATCATTTGGGAAGTGATTTTCCCAATTGCTATAGGGAATATCATTTGCCCTTACAGTCCATGCAGTCAGAAATAGGTTAAAAAACAACCTTAATATCTTAAGTTGGAAAGGGAGTTAAGAAGATAAAATCCATGAGCAAAATAGAAGCAACTTAAAGTATCAGGTTTGCGTTGGGAGGTATCCCATGTTTTAGAATTGTTCTGAACCTGGTTTTAGATTCAGGAGGCCTTTCTAACCTTGGCTAAGAGATGACGCTGTGACTCACTGTTTTAAGAGTATATTTTGATGAAAATCAGAGTTACTTTGTGGACCTTCTTAGTTGAGCAGGGGCAGTAATCCAAGCACATGCATTGTGTCCAGGTTACAGATGACACGCAGACTGCACAGCCACCTGCCACCCTTCCTGAGGAGCACATGTGGCCATACAGCCTAGTTCTGCAGCAAGGAACTCAACCTGCAAAGTCGTGTAGGCACCAAGAAGGGCCAGCACTTTGGAGAGTTCCTCTAGGCTGCAGGCTTCCTAGATCTGTTGGTAGCTTGAGAAATTCCAAATTGCCAGTTGCCTAAAGGGCTTTTTAATCTGTGAATGTTTAAAATAGTCAATTGCTTTGGCATATTGACATGTGTAGTGTACCATGAGAATTCTAGCAGTTGCATTAAATGCAATTACCTCACAAAAGACTCCTTTTAATCTGTTTATGATTGCTGGCTTCCTCAGTGTTTGTGTCTCTTTCTGCTGTTAAATATATGAAATTGTTTGAAACTGCATTTTTGCTGTCACACGGCTAAGCTTAATGCTTAGTGCTTCCATTATCAAGAAAGGTGTTTATTTTTGGATCATGTCTTTTGTACTTCGTATAATTTGTTCCCTGAGGGAAAGGTTCATTTTTATGTGTTGCATCGCATAAAGCTCTGCATCCATTTTAGGCAGGTTGTCTGGCAACAGCAAGACAAGAACATCCATAAAACATGTTTTGGATGCCAAACTTCACAGTCTACTTTCTTTGTTAGAAATTGGGCACATGGCATGTGAATGTAGTAAGTGTGCAAATGAATTTACATTTTCCTGAAATTGCCAGACTGGTGGTCTTGTGCAGAAATTAAAATTTGCTTTCTAGGTGAGGCAGCCTCAGTTCAGCAAGAAGTCTTTTATGTCATCTTCTAGCTCAAACACTTAGAGAGGTGAGATGGAGATCAGATTTCCATTTTGAAATAGCAGCTGGAGATGCAGGCTGTCTATAACCTGATGTACTTTGAGAGCCTTTGGAAGTAAAGCAAAACAGTGGGAAAAAAGATACTGCATTGAGAAAAGTCTGGAGACCAAAAGGATAGCGTTTTTGAAGAGAGTGTGTGATTGGACTCAAAAGTGGATCCTAGTGTTGTATCCCACATGCTCCTACGACCAAACTGGCAAGACAGTACACAGCAATACACAGTGATTAAGGCCTTACACACAGGTTGATTGTCTCTGTAACATGTATGGATCTGCATGCCTTTCACGTAAGTGTAGTATCAGGACCATCCATGCAAGTTCTAAGCACTAATCATAAGGAAGACTGGAGATGATGCACATTTTACTTCTGCCCACACTGTGGTGCAGATGTAAGCAAGAGATTCTTAATTACCTTCGACATTCTGCTGTGTTCGTCTTGTTCTTTGAATTTCTTCTACTCTCTTTCTTGTTTGTGATTTCTTAACCTCATTGACTCCCCTACTCAAACCCCTAAGGGGCCTGTTCTGTGAATTCCTTGAACTCTACCATTAAAGCCATTTGGGTTCCTGTCTTTTCTTTTCATCAGCCTTTCTTTTCTGTTAAAGCAATATGATCTTATAATTTTATTTCTGTTGCTGACGTTTTCAGGCACAGCTGTAAATTCAGCACCTGGAATAAAAATTGTTAATCCTTCTGTGTTTTCCTTCCAACCTTGCTTTTTATGCCTTCAGGTTGTTTTTTCCGAGGTTGTCTCCCACTATGTAAAGTAGCTTGATGTGGACATGAATGAGCAAATTAGCTGAGTAATCCACACTGAATTTGCTATACATTTTCCATTGTGATGCACTGATTTGTGAACTGCTGATTCAGAAAACCGACAGGGGTCATCCAAGAACAGAAGATACTGGACTAGATGAACAGGGTAGATTATTTGGATTTTTTTTTCAATATTTATACTGTGTTTCCAGGAAGGCAAAACCAGAAATAGGTGGTTTAATTTCTGTCACCCGCATTGGTTTCCAATCTCTGGGGTAAATACTACAGAAGACCAGAGATGCAAGGCATAGGTGCCATTACTGTTCTTTGATTAGATGCCATTATTATTACTTTCATTACTCTTCTAGCTGCACACAAAAATCATTGATGAACCATGATGATAGGTTTAAGTAGTTTTCCAAGAACTGCCTTTATTAACTGTAGGTTTATTGCTCTTCCATGATGGCCAGGTGACTGCCAAAGATATAAAGACTATATTCAGTTGATATGCAAAATACATATCCTAGTGAAGTAATTAAATGTTGGCTTTTGTAAGTCACAAGAGCTGGTGCTGACAAAGCTTTTGTAATTTATCAATCCATTGGTTTTGACAAATGAAGAAAATAAATCACACAGCCTTCTCCCATTTCTTTCCTCTCACTCTACCCATATCAAACAATGAACTGTACGTGCCAATATTGTCAGCCGCAACCACTTCTTTCACTAAACTAAAGCATATGTTCTTCTAAAATACTACAGTTTAGGTATGGGCTTGCAGCACAAGATTTACAGAAATTCTGGGAAGAGGTGGTTAGGAAATCTGACACAGTTAAGAAACCTAAAACAACACTTGGGTGTGCATGGCTATGTGTTTGTATAACAACTGTGCTTTCATGCTCTGGTAGTGGGATTTGGTGAAAGAACTGTATTTCACTCCTGAGCTGCTGCTTTGTCATGCAAGGGTCATGCAGCTACTCACTACTTCAGCACCATCTCCATTTTACACAATGCCTTTCTATGTCCTGTTCTGTAATTCTTTTAAGTTCTAATAATGAGAATTGCTGTATGAATCAGAGCAGTTATTGTGTATTCATTCTCTTCTGCTAATTTTTTTTATTAAGGAAAGCAACCATTTGCCCAGAAAACTTCATTGAAATGGTCTGTGTCACTTGTTGATTACACAGTTATTTTATTAAATATTGATCTCATGATTAAACTGTAATTGTAAAATGCAGCTGTAATGCACAAAATGAGATTAAACTGGCTTTCAGATTCCAGGTAGAAAACCACAAGTAGGCAGTGCCCTAGCTAGTCTGCCCTGGTTTGCTTAATTGTAGGGATCTCTGGTTGGAGCATTGCACTAATAACGTCATCAAAATGAATGGTGCTCAATACTGAGATTTAAATCTTAGATTTTAATGAACTCTTATCATTAGATGAGGATTTTAACCCATTTTATCATGTAAGATAATGTAGCGTAAAAGTAGGATTGCAAAATGGGAAATATATTGCCCTATAAGGTCAATGGTGTATTAGGAATTAAGATTTCAGGAAGCAGGTGTGAGCTAGGTTCACACATAGCCACTGGTAACTTGAAAAGGAAGGATGACCCCTCATCTGGTTCTCTCTGTCCTCCCTGCCCAGAGGGAAAGAGAATAAAAATCACTTTGCTAAACGATTGGGACCTGACTTGCAGATCATTCTACAGATCTACAAGAAGTCGTGAAGATGAGTTTAGTATTAGCCATACTGACCATAGGGGTTTAGTCAGCTATGTAGGCAGAGGAAAGCTGCACAACCAAATGGGAAATATGAGACTGATTCCTCTGTTTTCTATTCAGCTGTCTTAATAACTGGAAACAAAATGCTGAAAACACACAATCCAAACTATTTTTCCAAGATACATTTCCCTTTCTGTCCTGGCACTACCATCCACGTTGTATTTCTGTGGGGTAGCTGCTTGCTAAGAATGCATTAAGTCTACAGCTGAGTTTGGAGAAAGGTCAGTATGTGACACATTTGTCTTGTAAGCTCACAAGAGCAACTATGGTTGCCTAAGTTATCAGTGAGTTGGGACTTCCTTATGGCTCAGATGATAGGAACTGGTGTTTAGGGGTTCACAAGGCTTCTGAATTTGCCTGTGTAACTTACAGAGCTGTTGTGCTTAGTGGGAAATGGATGTGTTATGGTAGGGAAGCAGGGGTAAAATAACTTGAAGCTCTGAATATGGAAGACTTGTAAAAGGGAGGATGGGAGGGAGATGATGACTTATAGATCTCTGAACTGAGAGTCATGCAAGAGTAGCCGGGGAATGGTGACAGAAGAGAAAATGAGCCTGTAAGGTGGAGAAGCCAAGAGACCTGAGCTGAAGCAGCTGCCAAAGGAAGGGGACAGCTCTGTTGCTCACAGTAAGGAGCAAATTACAGGGGATGACAGAAAAAGTAGGTAGGGGCCTTAAGACAATTGAAAGCAAGTGCACCCAAAGTTTATAGAAGCATGTTGCTGTAGGAATGTGTAGCATTTTTTCTGGTTTTCAGTCATTTCCCTAGAGCCAGGCTCTGACAGGGACCTCAGAGGAGCAGCAGCTGGCAGTGAGTGACTCAGGAGAAGCTACAAGTTGCACTTGTAATTTTTTTCCTCTCTAGATTTTTTTTTTTTGCCACCAGGTGGTTCTAGTTGAGTAGGATGATTTTGAAAGGAAGGATTCCCATTATCCCATGCAGAAGACTGATCTGCTAAGTAGAGTGACGCTTGCTTTAACTGGTGATAATTGCATGGTCCCCGCTGGCAGCTGTTGCATTTGTCTTGACCTTTCATTCAAGTGCAAAGACACTTTTGCAAGAAGGAAGGAGAGCTTGTTTAGGGCTGTAATTACCAGACTAGAGTATGTCTTACTGTGCAATGGGAACATACTAGAAAAAGTGTCTGAAAACCTTTATTTTTTGGGTAGTGATAGTACCATAATAGAAGCTTAGCCTTGCCATTCCCATGTCAGTATTAATTTGTGAATAATTGCTAAAAGATCCCAGGATGAATGTGCTGGTGATGGATATAGTGTGGAAAGTGAGCTTTTGTTTGTTTGCCTTTAAAATCATTTTTATCTATTTTATGTTTCTGTTTCTCACTTAGTAATGGTGCCTTTAAATTACCTAAAAATAGATAGATTAAATTCTACCTGTTCCAGGAGCTTATTCCATGACTTTACAACTCTTTTGTCTAAATGACTAAAACACATACAGCATCTTGAATGTTTCACAGCATGGGAAGCACCAGCAAGCACTGGCTCTTTTTAATGGCTTCCACAGTGCTTTTTCATGAAGGATAGATGTTTATTATTTTATTTGCAAAAGAATTAAACATCTCAATGCAGCTTCATGAATGGTCTTACTTAGAGATGTTTCTGTTTAATGATTAAAAAACAGAAATATTTTTTGGTCCTTTGCAGGAGTTAGTAAGAAAGCACTGTACATGCCATCAGTGGGAGTGCTACTTCAGTGGTCATAGTGAACTGTACATTGCTGTTGCACAGCAAAACTCAGTTGTTTATCTGTTTTCAGGCAACACGGTTTAAAGTCTATGTGTATGTAAACTGTGAGAGTTGGAGCAGCTGTTTCACAAAATGTCCCTGATTAGAAGACGGGCTGAGACAGGGGCAGTTGGTATCCAAGGGCTGAAGTGTTTTTTTCTAGGTGATGGGGCTGGATGGCAGTTGACAGGCCAAGCAGACTGTAAAGTATTATTAGCAACTCTGTGTTGGGTCTGGTAGGGGCTCTTGGGTCAGTTGTCACTCCTTGAAAGTATGACTAAGTTGGTGCTTCTCTTTCTTACCGGTGTAAGTAGCTCTTACCATGTACAGATGGCCAGCCTGGGCTAAGGACATAGTGAATTTTCTGTTGACTTTATGGATGTATCAGCTTTATGTGGTAAAGAAAGAGCACTTAAGTGGCTAGGACTCCTTTAGAAGTATCACCAACACATAAATACATTTGTGCACACGGCCAGTAATCCTTAAGGGAAGGATTCAAGTTCAAGAGCACTTTTTTGTTTAAAAATGATCGCTCTTTCAACAGTCATCTACTGTGGTTTCATCTACATTGGTTTCAATAACAAAACCAACAGTTCACAGTCATCTACTGACTGAAACCTCTGATAGGTATGTTTCCAACAGTAGATCAATGAGGGTAATGTGAGCATCTGTCTCTTAGAGGCTCCTGGCATCCATCATATAAAATCAGTTCTGGGAGCAGTGGCAGAAGGGCTGGTTTCTGTGGTGTAGATAGGGGTATATTTGCTCTGCATCATTTACCATGTTGTGCAAATACAGGTCTTGTCCTCCAGGCTGTTTGTGCTTGCTGAATTTTAGCACATCCTTTTCAACACAGGTGCCTGTGTAAGTACAGTCATGCTCCATTGCAGGCATCTTCTTCAGCTAGACAGCAGTATTTGAGGAGCATTGAGTTAATGTAAGAAGAATCTGCTCTGTTTAATTTTGTCTTTAGAAATTTCACCCAGAAGTCTTTGACACCTAGGGCTGGATTTGGGGCTGTTCTCTGTGTGGAGCAGTATGTGTTTCTTCAGGCAGACTTCTCAACCACAGGGCTCTTCACTATTATTTTCCCTTGTCCCACATAGCCTTGTGTTGTTTACCTCCCACACATCCCTAGAAGGCCATGCACAGCCTGCTTCCCCCCACACCTCACATATATGCAATGACAAGCCTTTGTGCTTGCCTGCTTGTGTTGGTTTCTTTTCGTCACAGCTTGAGAACATGTCCCTGCCCCCTTTTATTTCCTCCAATCTTTTATAGCTTCAATGAAGGGATTTGGGTTTTTAACTCCCCTGTTACTATAGTTACACTGCCTTTGATGAAATCAACTAGGTCTTTCCCTTATGGTTAAAGTCAATTCTGAGCCATAATGGTTCTGGGTGTAGTTCTGTCCAATGTTAGTCTTCACATAAGCAATGCATCTGTATTTTGGGGGGTCTTTATGTGTTTGTTCCAGTAATATGTGACATCTGCAACAAAAGCTCATAGTCACCTTAAAAATAAAACTCATCTTTGCAGTATGCAAATCTGGCATTCAAGTCAATGGTAATTTAGGCCACAGCTATTCCGGAGCTTATATTGTTCTTTGACGATTTTTAGTTTGGCCATCAGTCAAAACTGGCGGGGGGCTCCCTGGTCACTTCTCAGTTCTTCTGAAGTACTGTTTTACTGTCTTCTGGGTACTCAAGCTCCTATGAACAGAGGGTTTCAGAACACTCTTATTTGTTTCCTTACGTTTTTAAGGGAGAAAGCACAATTTATGTCTGTCAACTGACTATGTTGAGAGGCAGCCAGTGTTGTAAGGAGGGGACAGCTTAATTGTTTAAGTACACACTGAAGATTTTACCTCACCTTCTCTTTTCTTAGTGCAAAGCTTTTGAAGTTGCTCTGTGGTTGTGCTGTATAAAGAGGCATCTGGAAGCACAGGGGTAGCAAAATGTGGGTGTAGTACCTGGGTGCCCAGCCAGTCAGGCTGACTTGATGTGGGCTTTAATTATTAAAAGCATTCAAAGTCACTTGAATTGTAACAAGCTATAGGCAGGGGATCTGAAATCAGTGTCCTATATCCAGACTGATTTAGGACTAACAGCAGTTGATTGGGGGTGTGGGTGGGGGGCATGTCTGTCTCCATTTGTTATGTTTCTGATCTCAAGCTCTGACTGATAAGTCAGTGACAATGAGAACTGCGGGAGGGTGCTATCAACCTGAATCTAATAGGTTAAATTTTCTTCAGGAATAAAGGTGGAAAAGTTTGCATCCCAAAATCCCAGCATAGATGCCATAGGAGAAAATAGCAAATTTACCCTTTTTTTTTTTTTTCAGAGGGTTTAAATCTCAAAACAGTTTGCATCCAGCTTCAGAGACTTGGAAGAACATACTCATCTGTAACCAAATGTTATGACTTGCCCTGTTTAAAATATTTGATTAGAAAAACAAATACCTCGTCTTGGATTTTAGTCAGAAAAGATTTTGCAGAGCAATTTCTAGGCTTTTCCCAGCGGACCAATTGTGTCCAGTTACACTTATGGCAAGCTGATACTTAGAAAACAGGAACCCTTAAAGGGTGAACTGCCTTGGTGAAATGCCCAGTTTATTTTGATAGGAGGTGGAATTGTCATCCTTATCAGTCAGGGTCTGCATTCTGAAAAGTAGCAGATACATTTGTTTTCAGTTTTGAGAATTGCAGCTTCTGCATTTCCATTTTATATGATACTTCCAGTTTAAAATGGAGTTCTGTGGTAAATAGGATGTTCCTCGGTGTTTCTGCTTTTTCTTCTGACATGGCATGCATGTGGTTATTCACAATTGTTTCCAGACATAAGTGTGATAGTTTTGTTTTTCTTTAGGCAAGAGCTTTCAGTTTTAGTGGTTGGATGTTTGCCTTTAGATGTCAATGAAGCAGGGCTGAGAAATATCCTTTCAAAAATAGATGCTGAGAAAAAGGCTTTGCAGTATTCATAGAGAGAATAAATCATTGTTCTAGTATTTCTCTCTTTGCACTTGTCTTTCCTGTGTGATTTTCTGCAAGGTAATATCTTCTTAAACAAACAAAACAGTTCAGTGATTATCGTAAATCAGGATGATATCAATAGAAGCAACACCTTTTAAAAGCCACAGCTGTAAGGCTTTCTCTATGGAATTTGGTTTCTAATACCAGCTTAAAAATATCCTCATAACTGTGATTTGTTGCTGCAGTGAATCCTGTTCTTCGTTTTTCAGAATGAGAAGGCTTTGGGGCATTCCGTGAGCCGCTCTAGTAACATCTCAAAGGTATGTTCCTTGATATAACTCAATCTTGGGGACACTGGGATTTCTTTGTTTTCAAAACTGGGGTGATATACATGACAGTGTAACCAGTAGAAAATGCTTCTTATGCTGTTTGTCATTGATAGTCACTCCGGAAACATTAGAACTCTTTGGTGTTTTGCTGACTACAGGTCAAATGAAATGGAAGCTACAGTAGGTTTTCCCTTTCACACTGTCAGCCTCCTTAGCTTGGTAGGAGCAAGATAGATGACAGATGCTGAGATCTTGTTTTGAGGGGAGGGAGAAATCACTCCAAAAACATCACTCAAGTATGTTCTTTTATATCATAAACTATTCAATGTAATATTTTCTATAAGGTATGTATAGCTATGCATTGGGTATGTGGTTAAACAATATTTTACTGTCACTTTGACATTGGATTGCTGTCAGTGCCATGAAATGCATTGTTATCAGGGCATGACTATGTAAGTATTTGAAAATGTTTGCTGTTACAGGTCCTGATCTTGTAAGGGAAGAACAATGCTTTACCCATTCTAGTCACGCTTAGTATAGCCAATGCACACATCAAAGGCAGAGTTTCTTTGTTTGTTAGGAAAAGGCATCTTCTGTCCAAGTTAACTTATTATAATACATACACTACTCCTACTTCTGTATTACAAATAAGAATATTTTTAATTAACTGGAAGCCTGACGCCTTTTTTGCTTAATACAAGTGCAATTTGCTTAAAGCCTTCATGCAAGCAAGACTATGCTGGTTGACTGGTATTTTTCATGGGGTGCATAAGCCTCAAACCTTTGTTAACACAGTTGATGTTGCTGGTAACAGTGACTTTTAATGAGAGACTTAGTCATTATGGCTGTGACAAGCTCAAGTCCCCTTTTTCTATTTTGGGTACTTCAGGGTATAGGAAACTATTCATGCGTATCTCCAGCAGAGGAAACAGTGGCTGCACTTAATTTACAGTTTCTAGGAGCACAGACAACTTTCACTTTGGAATAGAAAGACAAGATTACAGGGTGTCTTAAATAATGGGCAGGACAGCTGTCCTGTGCAAAAGTTATTGTCCAAGCTGAAGGCGGTGTAATCATGGAGTGAGGCAGGATTGTGTTTTGAATTCAGTATCAGAAAATGTGCATTCACAGAAAGGGTTTTGAAATAAATACTATGTGAGTATGACTTGTCATCTGTGTTTCTCTAATACAGGACTGTGCCTCTTCTCTTCTTAGGCATCCTTAATTGGATTTTTAGGCATTGTTCAGTAGAGATGGTAGTTTTATCATTAAGAGTAATTGTGTATTTCTCGAGTGTCTGAAATTCAGCACACGCATTTTTTGGCAGCAGCAGTGTGATACCCTTATGAAGCCCCATAAGAATGAAGTTCATTCTTAATTCATCAAGAACTGGTAGTGTGGCAGTACAGTGGGAAGGACTTTGCACTCTGGCAAAGCACTCCTGGGAGTGCTGGCAAGTGAGACACCAATATTTGTATTCATCTTGAAACACTGAAACATTCAATATAGTTGCTGTCTGTTACAAAAGCTGAAGTTCTCAAGAGGAGCAAGAATCAGCTTTGGCAGTTCAGTGGGTGAGACTCTGGTTGCAACCATGAGCTTCCATGGTGTATTGATGGTCTTAGGGCTCCGCTGTCAGCTCTGTGTCTTATCCATTCTGTGCACTTACTCTACTCTGGAGGTAGCCTTTAACAAGGGAAGGAGGTAGAAAGGGAAAGTCCCATTGGTGAAATCAGTCCCCTTGATTTGTATCATACATCTGAACACTGCCTTTCACATCCGGGCAGTTTAATTTATTTTGTAGTCTACAGTTGGATTGACTGTTGCAAGCCATTTGTAGGACAAAACAGGAAAGATTACAGTCATGGGTTGTTGTATGGAAGTTAAAGTACATGGAAACATTTTCATTAGCTCTCAGGTAATACAAAAGTGCCTTTATTTCTGTTTAGAATAGGGTAACTACCTGGCCAATAAGTCAGATTGAGTACATGTGAAGAAAAAGTGTGGAAATGCTTGGCTGCCTGTACAGCGCTCTCTGAATTCCATAGAGCTTGCTGATATGACACCATTTTAAAAGAAGCTATTGAACCACAATTGAGTTTAATCAATTATATGCTGCATTTCCAGATATGTAGATGTGTGTGTGTGTACAAAAAAAATGATCACGCTTCCTACAAATGACTGTTTCAACTATTATTTTTCCACTCAAATGTAGCATATAGCATAGCAATGTAGCAATCTGCTACAAATGCTTGGCACTGACACTTGATTCAAAGCTTTTCTGGTGCTGATATGTCATTAAGAACCCACTGTGATTATTACTGTGTATCTTTTCACTGCTCTCAGTTGCATGGTACAATATGAGTGGAAAAGATTGAGTCAGAACTCAAGCCTCTAGCCAAGAGAGGATGCTGTGTTACTCAGTGTGACCAAGGAAGGCATTGCCCTACAGCTAGAAGTGGTCAAGGAAGGAGACAGACAGATGGTACCATTGAAAATGAAATCAGCTGATAGAGGTAGCAGGACCTCTCCAAACATAGACCCCAAGTGTTAGGCCAGGTGGAGCCATCCCTTAGGAGGAAGGGGCAAAACGGCAGTTCTCCAAAAGGCAGATGCTAAGAGAGTATGAAGAGATGCTAGTATATGTGGCCAGGCCAAGAAAAAACAATCACATGAATACTTGGCTAGGAATGGAAGCCAGAAGCCGCAGAAAAAGGAGTGAGTAGGGAATAAGATGTAGGAGGATCTTCATATGGTGCCATTAGCTTTTGTACAGACTGTTGCACACTGGGGGATGTGGCATTCCTCCAGCATTTTCTTTGCTTTTTTTGGTGTGTATATTTCAAACACTGCTTTTAAATCTGCTTGTGAAACATTTGAATTTCTGAAATATTTTCTATGTTTGTTTTGAAATTAAAAAAAAATAAAAAAAGAGTTGAAATCAGATTGGATTGGTGTTAGTCATGGGACTTGGACATAGCCCAATTCCCAGCTTGCCCCATTCAAGCACAGTGATGCTTACTGAAACACCCTTGACTGGCACAAGGGTGAACAGCCCAGACCCACATCTCAACTGATTACCCTAACCCAACATTTTTGCCAAGAAGCCATCACTCACTGCATGGCACTAAATGCCTTCATCATGCAAGCCACACAGAGAAATAATTAAGCTTTATAGAGCTTTTTCCTCTAAATATAGATTAAATTGACCCTAAAACTCAGCTAGTGACTGAGAGCAGCAAAAAAAAAGGATTTTCACAGTGGAGGTAATTCCTTAGATAAAGGAATTGTGCTTACAAGCAAATTAAACAAGGTCGCTAACAAAGCTTGTCTTTAAATAGTTATCCTCAAATTAGTGATATTGTTTAGCTTGAAACTGCTTCGTATATCCTGAAATGGATGATGTGATGTGTAGAGATATCTTCAGGTCGTCTTTGTGCTGCTCCTGTCATCTCATTGCTCTGGAGTGCTGATTTTAGCCTAATGGGGAAGTAATCTTAGAATCACGGAGAATCACTTGGATTGGAAGAGACCTTTAAGGCCATTGAGTCCAGCCACAGCCTAACCCTGCCTAGTCCACCTATAGGTCATATCCTTCAGCACCTCATCAATTTGCCTTTTAAATACTAGTCTCCAAAAAAGGAGATTCCACAACCTCTCTGGGCAGCCTGTTCAAGTATCTGGCCTTCTGAAGGGTAAACTTTGAAAATGCTGACACTGGGATCACAGCAAAGAAAAAAAAAAGTGCACTCCTTAAAAAATGAAAATGCCTCGTCTTTTCTGATGGCCTGCACAGTTTTATCTTTTGAGTAGAAGCACACTGTAAAGCATTAAATTATTCTTGGGCTGAATTGCATCCAGTGCAGGCGCAAAGTGGTAGCCTAAGCTTGCTATGAAATCTAAAATCCATTTAGGCTGTTCATCAGCTTGGAACAGATTTAGAAAAGCATATGAATACACACGTCCGCTATTGCCTGAAGCTTTGATGGATTCAGTGAGCATTCGTCTGTAGAAAAGCAGTCCAGGTTTTTCAGTCACAGAGCTTAGCTGTCCTGTAATTTATCAGATGACCAAGGCTTACTGAAGAGAACTGCTGCTTGGAGGTGTTCTGTTCAGGTACATGAGTCTGGGAGCAGGGAAACAGAAGTATCTAAAAAAATAAAAAAGAAATCCTTCTACTAAGATACTGGGGAAAAGAGGAAAAATTGTACAGTGTGAAGATTAAGATACGGTCTTTTCCCCACCCACAACAGCAAGTAAACTCATGCTGGGGCGGCGGTGTAGTTGTGTTTGTAAGGAGAGCGATAGTCCCCCTCTGCTGTGATAAATGCCCTCTTCAGGGCCTGGATTCTTACCTCACCTAGGTATGAGGGCACCCTGTGAAGTAGGAACTGCAGGAGTTTCCTCTCTTCTTTTGTTCCCTCAACCCATTCAGTGTAGTTTAAGAAAGATTTTAAAGTCAAATGGCTTGCTGCGTTTTGGGGTTTTTTTTCTTTTTTTTTTTTCTTCTGCCTGTAGAACCTGTGCAGTTGTTATTTGGTTTAGTCAACCTTAATCCCGTGCTATAGGCAGGCTGAATTACACTTGGAGACATTTTTCAAAGGATAGATAGCTTGCTTTCTTTAGAGCCTTCGGCTCTGATATCTCTCAAGAAAGTTTACGCCACAGTTATCCTTTTGATTTCTTTATGAAGAATGAGGTGAAGCTGACTTCAGCTTTGCCTCTACTTCCTAAACATAGTTTTAATTATAGTAATATACATTATATAAAGTGTGGAACAAAGTTCTAGCAGCTAACTGCTGGGTTCTGATTGAGTCATTGCCAAAAATTATGTGGTGCAGTTGATCACCCTGAAAATTTCAGATGCCTCTTTCCCATACCTTATTCCCCATCCCCCATTTCCCCTTCAATAGTAGGAACAACATGGTGAAGACCAGAAGTTACTGATGATCATGACAAGTTGGTATTTAGGAAGAGCTTTCTCAAGCAGCCTGTCAGCAGGGCTGTTTGCCCTTCTCAACATCCAATCTGTCCATGACTGGCCCTTTCTGGCTATCTCACACGTCAAATTAGCACACTCAGCATGGCTCGTTGGTCTCATTCCACGGCTGCCTGGGTGTGCTGGTTCAGCTGGAGGCCTCCTTCAGCATGCGTGCAATGAAACAACCACGTCTGTTCTACAGATGAGCTCTGGAGACTTTGCAGATGCAAAGCACTTTAGCAAGAGCCATCAGAAAACATGCACATGGAATACAGCACTTGTTGAAAGCTTAAAAACACAAACATGTTGCATCGTGGTGGATGGCTGGAGCCAAACAATTACATTTGTTCTGCAGTGGCTGAGAGAAATGGTGGATGTGTCCCGTGGGTTTAATTGAAACCTCCCTGCTTGCTTCTAGCCTAGGATCTGGACTTCTCAGCCCAGAAGGCAGAATTGAATTTTGCTGATATGGATGAGACAGGGCTGGGGCTGCCCCTGTCAAAGAGA
>VXBZ01004971.1:133522-162266 GCA_013399135.1 Heliornis fulica | reverse complement strand
ACACATGAGGACTCTTCATAGATGTCCTTTCCCCATTGTGAAGACTAGCCAGGTTAGCTATGGAGTGCCTTTCAGTGACACTTGGTGCTTTTTTCACAAGGCTCTCATTACTGTTGTTTTCTTGCCTTGATCATCTCTTGTACTTAGATCCTACTAGAAAAACTGGTATGAGGTGGTTGGTCTTGGTTTCTGTGGTCTAAACTAAGGAGGAAGCAGAGCCTGAAACTTATGCTGCCTGTGGAGATGTACCATCTAAGATGTGTGCCTGCCACTCCATTTCTAGCAGCAGCCTTCATAATACATATTTAAATAGGATATGTCTGCAAGAGATAAAATAAAGATTTGGCAACAAGTTCTTCTAAAAGACAGTGTGGGAACTGTCCCTCTGATTCTGTCTTTACCATGAGCTTCAGCCATGTTCGTCATTGTGATGCCGAAGTGTCAGATTGTAGCACTGTGATTTCCATGCTGAAAAAGTGCAGGAGGTCAACCTTGTGGGGTGGGGGAGATAATTCAAGGCGGTGGACCTCAATCACTGGTTGTTCTTGGGACAGGACAACTCTTGGGTAGTGGTGGGAGATGTCTTCACTTAGCTTTTTCTTTCTGGTGTGCAGCATGTAATCACAAGTACAGAATCAGAAGTCTGAATTCTTTCACCAGCAGATCACACTGTTCATGGAAAGGGGGAAGAGTGACCCCACTATGATTAGTACTTGAGACTTCTTTTAGCATCAGTCTTTTTGACAGCAGGTGCAGCTACCTTTTAGGACTTATATTGCTCTTGTATTTATTTTTTTTTAACCCAGAAGAAGAGCATAGTTTTTGGTTCATCACAATGTAAAATAAAGGCAAAAACATAATCAAAAAGCCAGTTTGAAGTTTGTGTGGTGGTGTTTGCTTCTTTGCTCTATTGCTAAATCTGTGTTTGTCTGAAGCTCTGTGTGTTGCAATTCCTCCTAAGTAAAGACTTAAAATTGTGCTTCTTTTCTCTAGGTCTTTGTCTGCCCAAAGGAGAGGTCTGCTCCATTATTAAATGTGTATGATGCTTAGTTTGTTCATCCCAGGTCCTTAGCTGAGACTTCTAGATGATTTGTAGCGGAAATAGTAGAGCCCCGGTATTGGTTCTGTTCATATGAAATGATGAACCTAGTCATTCTGTGATGAAGTTTGCAGGTGTGGGAAAAATATTTTTTTTCCTTCCTTCAGACTTCGAGAAATTCTTCTGGAATTGTTTCTAATTTTTTATTTTAATGAATAATTTATTATGGTTCTTATAATTTAATAGGCCCCGTTCTTTAAAATTAGATATAATTGTTAGTACAGAAGTGCAGCCCAGGGTGAGACAACAGCAACTATACCCAGAAGGGCCATCTCAGATAAGCGGTTTACTTGGAATATACCCAAACCATTGACATGTTCACTATGTATTACTTCAAGTATGACATTATTTTCTGAGGCAGAATGGACTTTTTATTTTTTGGCATGCATGTAATGACAAGTACAGAATCAGAAAAGACTGAATTCTTTCAGCAGCAAATCACACTGTTCATGGAAAGGGGGAAGAATGAGAACAACCAGCTATGGCAGCACAATTTAAAAAAAAAAAATATATATATATATATACACACACACACACATATATATGTACATATATATATGCAGGCACACATACATATATATAAGGATATATAGATATATATAGATATCTTTCTGATGGCAACCCTCCAGAGAGCTGTAGGCTTCCAGGGATTGCTGCCTTTGGAATTGCTGTGATTATCTAAACACCAGTGCAGAAGGCCATGCTGTGACCTCACTGAATTTCATTAGATGGGAATGTCAATATACACAATTAACTAACTATTGACCTTTAGTCCTGAGCTATTTCAGGCAACCAGTCTGGCTGTGCAGGGTAACTCTCTAGCACATAGCTCTGAGGCTTGTCATCGTAGGTGATACTCCTCCATGCAAAGGGCATGAAAGTCACAGAAGAATTCACTGAGTGTGATTCAGGGGTTGGAACAGTGAAATTCAGGCTGGCACAACTTGGCCAACCGATCATATAATGAGCAGGGCAGAAATCTCCAGTGACAAGGAGTGCTTTAACACTTGTTGCTGCTGATGCTGTCATAAGTATCCAGTTCAACCCGAGATGCTGTTACTTGGGAGGCTGTTGCTGCACCACTAAGGAGGTGTGCTACAGAGTAATGAAGGCTTTGATTGCTTATTTTCCCATTCTCTTCAGGGCTGAGCCTCACATGTGAGCAACATCAGAGCTCCAGGCTAGCTGGATCCACCTCTCAGTTGCATTCACTCTCTGAATTGCCTCTTCTTTGCCCCATTCTGTCCCAAGGTTGCCAGTGTTTCTTCTTTTCTGTGACACCTCCTTCCTGATAGCTGTTTATCTGAGTTAGTCAACCGAAGGGAGCTGTAAGGACTGGAGCGTGTCAGCTGCTTGCACTTCTGCTTCTAGGACTGGCATAACTGACTTCTTGAGCTTTTGACATCAGTTTGCATTTTACTTTGCCCTTCTTTTGTCAATGAGTTGTGTCTCGCCATGAGAGGCTCCTTGCTCTAATTGACTTGTGTTCCTCTGGCAGCTGAAGCTAGGGCAGTGACTGGCATTAAATGAGCTCAGTAAAACAAGTGGTTAGTTTTACCTCACCTCACTATCCTAATCTGGTTTGCAATGTAGCTGTGCAAATAGTTTCATGGGCAAAAAGCAGGGGAGGAAAGGAGGACAGACTGAGCTCTGAGGCTCATTGAGCCTCAGTGACTTTTGGTGGTAGCCACAGTTTATGTTAGCTTAAACCAAGAGTGAGGCCTAACTTCCTCCAGTGTTTTGATGTTCCACTTTGTAGTGACTTTCCAAGTATGTTAACTTCTGTTCATGTTTTACTTGCATTTGCATTATGGATGGAGATGGAGCAAAGGACCTCCTGTTTTGAAACAGGAAGGTAGGAGGAAAAGGCAATGTGCCTCAGATGTGGAGGTTTTGCCAGCTGTCCTGAACAGTGCTGGCATCTAGAAGCAGAATAGTAAGTTTGAAATGCAAATGAAATTCCACAGTTTCTTGTTTGTCCCAGTCTTTTGATTTCCCATGTGACAAGACTTTGACGTTGTCTGGGTGCCAGGCAATTGGATCAAAAATGGTTCTCTGAAGGAAAATGTTGCATCATTAGATGGTCACATCATGTATACCACTGTATTTTATTTTATTTTATTTTGTTTTATTTTATTTTATTTTATTTTATTTTATTTTATTTTATTTTATTTATTCATTGCTAAAGTGAAGAAGTAAAGAGATTGGATTCATTGTAAGCAGGTTACCTTTTGTGGTTTGTTCATAACATAAAACTTGAGACAGATTTATTAATTGCTTTGTTACTTCAGTTCCAACAATGTATGGGTGGCTCTGTTTCCATGGCAGAGTGCAGCTTGCTGTTTTACTGGTTCAGTATTTTGTTTTTATATGATTATTAAATGTCTTTTTAAATAATTCATTATTTTAGTCTTATTAAGTTTCATTTACATAATTATAGCAGCAGATTATAGTGTGTCAGGTCTTTCATGAACTTATCAGTCTTTCTTAAAAAACATTACAAAATCTTTTTAAAAGATAGGATTTGAAGCCATAGATGGCTTTTAAGAGAGGTTAAGCACAAAATAACAAATTTCCAAGTAATACCTGAATTGACTGTATGATCAGTGTTCTGTATTGCGAGCGATGTAAAATGTAAAGAATCATAGTTTATAGGATGAAGCCAATAATAAGTCTTTGTTTTGTCATAGTCAGAACATGGTTCAATTTGCTTTCTGTCCCAAAGTTATTCTCTTGGTTTTTTTATTCTATATGTGTAACTAGCTGGGTGGGATGGGAGTTAAATTGCAGTGTGTTGTGACAGGTTATGAGGTATGTGTTTGAGTCTTGCCCTCAACTGTGCAGACCCAGCAGTAAATGCATACCTTTTTTTTTCAGGCTTGGTGCACCTGAGACATCCCAGTGTGAGGACAAATCAATCGCTGTCTGTAGTGCTGATGACTAGAGAAAGAAAACATTAACAGATGAGTCCTGTAACATAGAAAATGATGGTTGTGTCAGTATTTATAAAGTGGAATCATAGAATATACTGAGTTGGAAGGGATCCATAAGGCAGCATGTGTATCCTAGCATACTTATTTTCTCTTGCAGAGAAAGAATATATAATGTGTGACAAGGAACCTTTTGCTATGAGAATGTTAAAGCCTACAGCAGCCTTTTTTAAGAATACCATAGGGGCTTTTAATAAATTAAATATAGAATTGAAGAGTCCTTAGACAGATTGTGTGTGTTGCACCATGACCAAATACCATCTAGGTAGTGATGGCTGAGCTAGCTCTGGCATCTCAGTCAGAAGTACTGGGCTGAGGACAGCATGCTTCTGTGGCAACACACCTTTCATGACCTGCGAGTCTCTCCTAGTCCGGCGTTGTGCACTTGCCTGGCCCAGGTCTGGGCTGGCTGTGCTGGTTCTTGTGCAGCCCAGCATGGTGTTGACACTTGTGTTGTCGTGCTGATTGCTTCGTGCATTCCTGGGTTTGAGGCTTTGCTCTGCAGATCAAAAGAGCTATAAACCTTTGTCTGAATTTTGAAATTTGAGCAGTGTTTTACAGCATTGTATGAGCCACAGTCTATCTGGCAGCTGCGGAAAATGGGAGTACCAGGTTTAAAGATTCTCAAGTAGAGGTTATCAAGAAAGATCTCCTTGCCAAAGCCTCTAAGAAAAGTTGAGAGGTTTCTGTTAGTGACCGACTGAATACAGCAGTAGGAAGAGCCTATAACAGCTCACTCTGAGACAGTGATTGTTCTTGCCAGATTGATTTTAGAGGCTTGTCTGTTAAGTGTTAACTATGCCAAGAGCTTAGCTTTGTTTTTTGAGTGAGTTCAGCTGAATTCTGAATTCTTCGGTTACTCAGTTTCACACCGTACTCTTGTTACATCTTACCAATGTGACTGCAGCAGCACCTCTTCTCCTAGTTGGTGAAAGACCCTGTCTGAATAAGAGCCGGGTGAAAGGCCTTGCAAAGTACAATGAGTACTTCAGGAAATGTTGTGAGTTGGCAGATGGTGCACATGTAAGTCCCCAAATAGTGTTTGAGTTACTGAATTACTGACAGTTCTGTCTTGTGAAAAAATCCGCAAGCCTCTAATCTCTTGTCATCATTATAAGTGGAAGAATTAGCTATTATGCGGTAGCTAGATTCTGACTAGTCTATACACACACCTCCATCTAATTATTCTGATTACCATAGCATTGCTTGTACCCTGAGCTATTGTTCTGTGCAGTGTTTGACAGTTGGCAGATTCTGCTCCAGAGATAGCTGCATTTGACCTTGGGGTAAAATGTTTCTGGTCTGATTACTACTTTTACAAGGATGAGGCCGTGTGGTATTGCTTTCTAGCATTTGACAATAAAGCCACTTTCTTGCAGCTAGCCCTTGAATATCCAGCATAGAGTGATACCTGACTCCATGTGCTGTGTTAACCCTGAGGGTGATTGCTTCATATACCAAGCTCTTCTGACTTGTTTGTTTGTTTGAATTTACTACAGGCTGGAAGTCCAACCTCTATCTCTGCCCCTCATAGCTTCTCTCGGACTTCTGTTACACCATCCAACCAGGACATATGCAGGTAAAGTGTGTTGTTTGCATGGCTACAAGTGAGGCTCGTATGAGGTTCAAATTAAGAAAAACAAAACTGAAAAGGCACATGTATGGGGAAGTAAGTGATGTGAGGTTCCCATTCAAAGCACCCCATGTGTTTGACTCTACTGCTGTTTAACACTGCTTTGTTGAATCCCACTGACTGTTTGGCCCCGCTATGTTTGCCATTCCCACACAAGCCATAAATCTCATTTCTTCACTTTAAATTATATGTGTTCTCTTATGTAATTGTTTTTTACTTTCTGTGCTTTTATTCCACTGTTCTGCATGCAGTTCCAGTGCAGTGTTTTCTGAGTGTTGTCATCACAGTCCAGTGCAGTCTGCTGTTGTCTTGAAAAAGCCTCACTGCCAGAGCCCTCTGACACAAGGGGTCGCTGTGACAGTAATCTGTCAGGACACGTTACATGCAGCAAAGAGAAACTCCCGTGGGCAGGATCGGGGCCAGGCACTCAGGTCTGCTAAGAATGTAAAGCCCACCCGCACTCTGAAATTCTCCAAGTCCCTCAATGACGTGGACCAGAAGGCACAGAGCACCAGTGAGTGCTTTGACTATGTGGAGCGAACACGCTCAGAAGGCAAATTGACCCCGACTCAAGAGCAGTGTTTAAGGATTAACAAATTTCATCTTAAAGAGAGGAAACCGCTGAATCTCAGGCCTCTTTCGTTTAGCAATTCTAAGCACTCCTATATCCCTTCCCTTTCCAACTACTCGAGTGCATCAGGAGGAGCAGACAACCACAGCGCTGTGCATATCCCCTTGCTGGAGGACAAAGTGGACCATGACACCTCAAGGAGCAAAAAACTGTTGCGTTACCTTTTTTCCTTCTCCCACACCTCCAGCACCAGCAGCCTGCATAAGTTCCACGAACTGGAGAGCTATTCCAGTCACTTCCAAGCTGAGAAATCTTCCAGTGTGCTGGTGGAAAGCACGGACTTCTGCTCTGATGATATGGGAGATGATGATGTCTTTGAGGACAGCACCTCAGTGAAATTGAAAACAAAAGAGCAGCGGGCACCACTCTGTTCAGTTGAGAAGGACAGTGACCTTGACTGCCCTTCCCCCCTCTCAGAAAAATTCCCCCCTCTCTCCCCAGTGTCCACATCGGGGGATACCTGCAGGTTGGTTTACCAGAGAACCGCCTACCTTCGAGCCCTCCCATGTGCAGTGGTGACCGTTCTGCTTTCCCTTGCCTTTGTGCTGTTTCTGTCTTTTCTTTCACCCTGTCACCTGGCTTTAATATGTGCATTGTGAAGCATGCAGCCTTCTCTTTGCTTTCCTGCACTCCTCTGATGCGCTTAACAAGGCTACTAAGCAAAAAATTTGCTTTGGAGTCAAACAAATTCTCTTGAAATTTATTTCAGGTTTGGGGTTCTGGGATGGTATTTTTCTCTTACCAGTGCCCAAACTGCGTATATCAGGAGAGAATCAGCTACACATATTAAAGGCCAAGCTGAACATGTTTTAGCTTTTAATGAGCAATGTGTTGTTCTGACAGTCACTGCTGGTTTGGTCAGAGGGTGGAGAGTCAGAAGGAAAACACACTGTTTGAAAATTGCTTCAGAAACTGTGTCAATATAGTTTAAGATTATTTTTTTTCTTCTTCATCTTCTTGCAGTTTGTATTGCACCACACAGTTTTATTTGCAAAAGGCTTTCTGGATGCCCTAGTCAAAAGGGAGAGTACTGGGCATTAGTGGTAAGCCTGTGTGATGGTCCATAGTGAGAGGCCCAAAAAGGACGGGTGTCTTTGTTCCAGTAACAGAGGATTAACCCATGTGCACACATCTGGGCAACAGCCAGCTCTGGACTGTCTTCATGGTGACTTCGCTGCAGGTCTCCCCTATCCCAGCTCCAAAATGTGGCTGAGGAGAAGGAGTCACCAAGGACAGGAGGAAATGTCTCATCCCTCTATACCTAGCATTCTACTATCCTAATCTTTCTCCTCCCTAACAGAACTTTCTGAAGCTGGTTTTGTTGCTACTTGACAATATTATGTGATTTCCCCCCTCTTTACCAGCAAAATCTAGTTCCGTACTGATTTATCATCAACAAGATGCCGTTATAATCCACCCACTCCTTCATTTCCACTTGCCAGCTATCATCAAGGTCGGAAGAGGCAAGATGCTACACATCAGTAAGAGATTTCAGTAATAGACAGGGATGGCAGCATGCCAAGACGTACTTCACATATGCTTAGTAACTTGTATTCATTCCCTGAACATCCCCCTTTTAATTCATGGCCTCTTCCACGTGGTTAGGAAGTCTTAGTGATGTTTGATCCAACCCCAGGGTTGTGTGTAAATAAAAGCTGGAAATCGAATGCCAGCACCCGGTAATAACACTACATTAGTTGTCCTTGCCATCTGCACAGTTGGGCTGTGAGGGTAATGGGGAATATCACAGAGTGATGCTTGCTTAGCAGCTCTTGAAAAATAAGAATTGGAAAGCAAAACTATTAGTCCATTAAGAGTAGGCAGGTTTTGTGGAGATTCGGTGCTGTAGCTTTGCAGTGTGGATCTTAGCAGCTGGCACTAGAAGTTATAACTTTTCTTGTGCAAAATCCAGGCTAAATTAACTGTTCATGATACTGGGGTGGCTGTTTCACTGTTGATTTGGTGACATTTTGTTTTACCTTCTGTTTCAGTTCATAATCCATGAGTAGCTGTACCTCTCTGTGCACATTTTGTCTTGGGAAGTGCTGTTTAAATGCTATTTTCAGTTAAGCGCTGTTGTTCTAGATGAAGCGTTGTCATTTCTTACCCTGTTTTTTCTTTTGGATACTGCATTTCTGTCAGGCTCTGTGTGCCTGCCTCATCTCTTAGAAATCAGCTGTCTAGTTAGCAGTGCCTGTGCTCAATTATTTTGTGCCTGTGTATGTGCTTGCACAGCAAGGGAGTTCCTTAGTTGTAGCTTCTTTGTGGAACACATTCCTTTGATATGTATGTCCCAGGATCCTCAATGGGCATCTGTGTGTGATCACAGATATTACATGCCTCTTCCACATCCTTTCTGCTTCCTCTTCTGCTAATGAGCAGCTTTGCTTCTGATTCAGGATATGTCACTGTGAAGGAGATGATGAGAGCCCTTTGATTACCCCCTGTCACTGCACGGGAAGTCTTCATTTTGTGCACCAAGCCTGCCTGCAGCAATGGATCAAGAGCTCAGATACAAGATGCTGTGAACTGTGCAAGTATGAGTTCATCATGGAGACAAAACTGAAGCCTTTGCGAAAGGTAGGCACAAGACCTGCTTCCCCAAGGAAATGCTTTGTTAAGCACAGATCAGCTCTGAAAACAGGCAGACCTTTGCCTGTGAGCCAGCAGCACATACTCCCCACCCCCATCTCCCCAACCCCACATATTTATCGTGTTTCTATGGCTCCTCAGGAAGTCTGATCAGTTTTGTACAGACACAAACGGATTTAAATTAGCACTCAGCCTGACTAATTCAGCATCAGTGGAATCCAGCTCTTAGAATTAGCTACTGAAGCCTGGCAGCTCTCTGCTTATAACTGTACATACACACACATATACATATACACATATATACATGGGTGCAGCAGCCTGTTTGGTTTTTTTTTCCTTTACAATTACATTTTAGAGATGATGCACAAAGGTGTATGTGGGGTTTTGGATTACTCTAATTTGCTTTATTTTGCTGCTCCAAGACCACCATGGCTTTGAAGTTCTCTTGAATATATGAGGATTACAGGTTAACTTTATACTACACTTTCTGAGTGTAATTTGGTTAAAATTCGTGGCTTTTTTCCATTTTAAAGGAGCAAACTCATCTTGGTGAAAATATTAGAGTGTATGGTTTGATTTTTACCTCTTCTTAGGGTGGGAATGACTAGTTTTTATTACTTCAGGGTCTAGAACCTGTATTTCTGTTTTATAAATAAGTACCTTTTGTAAATCAGGTGACTTAAAATTATAGGTATGTCCTTGTTGTGGCTGGGCTAGAGTTAGTTTTCTTCCTAGCAGCTGGTATAGCACTGTGCTTTTGACTTAGGATGAGAATAATGTTGACAATACACTGATGTTTTTAGTTGTTGACAAGCAGTCAGGGACCTTTCAGCTTCTCATACTGGCCTGCCAGTGAAAAGTGAGGGATATCCAAGAAGCTGGGAGGGGACACAGCCAGGACAGCTGAGCCAAACTAGCCAAAGGGATATTCCATGCCATGTGATGTCATGCTCAGTATATCACGGAGGGGCTGGCTGGAAGGGAGGGCAGCTCAGGAACTTGCTGAACTTTTTCTGGGTGGTGAGCAGCTGTGCTGTGCATCACTTGTTTCTTATATTCTATTATTATTATCATAATCAACTTCCTTTTCTGTCCTATTAAGCTGCCTTTGTCTCAAGCCACAAGTTTTACTTTTTAAATTCTGTCTCCCATCCCAAAGGGAGGTGTTGGAGTGAACAAACGGCACACGGGGTGTGGTTATTTTAGCTCCTGACCAGGGTGAACCCCAACAAGGTACTTAAATGCTACTTGTAAGGCCGGCTTTGTGCTTTTTTGTATCCTTTTTGATTTCTGCACCCTCTGGACTTTCAATTTGAGTTGGTGCTTGCCATCAGGAGTTTGAGGTGGAAGTCACTGGTGTTCTTAGCACAGGTAAAATTTTCTGCATCTACCAGAATGGAAGAGATAAATGACAATAGCTTCAGTCTGGAACTAGAATAAAAGAGAAATCTTAAATTCAGTTTGTTTGTTTTTGGTTTTTTTTACAGAGATGTACAGTCTGCAAAGTATATAGCTTAGCATTTCTGGTTAATAGGGTGACCTCTGCTTATGACTGCGGTGAATTTTTGCCTTCTAAAAACTGCAGATCTTTCCTTGGTAGACCCTTCGCACAGAGTGTAGTACCTCTGAGCTGCAGTATCTGTTCCTTTATCTGCAAAGACAGTACTTTGCACAGCCCAGCAATAGGACATTAAAGAAATTACTCTAGAGAATTCCAAGTAAAAAGAGTTGCTGTAGTTGGTAATTGGCTGATGTTTTTTTCAGTGCTTTCTCTGCCTGGAGTGGATGGAAAGCATTTTCTGAATATTTGTGCACTGTGAGAAAAAGCTGTTGGGTGCCTTCAGAAATGAGTCAGTCAGCATCACTAGTTATATCTGAACAAGTCATCTGTGGGAAAGAGACCAGATGCCAGAAGGTAGGGACAGAGCCATAAACAGCAGGAGAAGAAATTTACCTCTCAAATGTATCTAAAGAGTCTTGTGGAGGTTCAGCTGCAGACAGATAAATGAGCTGCTTCTGTATCTTCAAGTCAACCTTTAAGGTATCCTGTCAGTCAGAAGATGGTCTGGAACTCGTATTTATGAACTGGATGGGACAAATAATAGGGCTTGTGCTGATCTGAAGGGTAGAAGTGGAAATAAATTTTCAGCATCTTCAGGTTATCTTGCAGTTCAGTGCATTGGTCTGTTCATATAACAAGTTAGCATGGGAAGAGGATGAGGAAATAAACCATCACAGTTAAAGTCAAGGTGACAGAAGATGAGATACTTTGTTTTAAAATTTCAGTGGGGAAAAAAGAAGACATTAGATCTTCTGCTGATTTTTTTTGTTTGTTTGAACAACAACACTTCAAAAACCTAGAAATGCTGACTATTTTACTTGGGAAATGCCATGTGCTATGTCATCAGAATAGTGCACCAGGGACCTACAGATTCTAGTTCCTCTCTGAGCTAGTGCATAGTTTGCAGAATATCTTCTCTTTTGCTGTGCTGTCATAACTCTTGAAGAGGTAAGATGGTATGGGTTGGTTTGGTGGCTGCAGAGCCAGCAGTTCACAGGAGATACTGTCCAGCTGAGGAGCTCAAGCTGTGTAACAGAAAAGAGAAATATAAATTAGTTGAAACAGAAGTCCTTGTGGCTCTGCAAGAGCATTCACAGATTTCACATGCTTACGTTTTGACAAAATACATGTGCACTTTCTATGAAAAAACATCTTTGTTTACATGCAGAAGCAATTTCCTGTTTAAAATACAGATTCCAAAGCAAATGTTTTGCCTAAACCTTTTCTAAGAAGATTGAAAAAATACAGCTTTCTAGCATGACGTGAGTCTAGCATGTCATTGCTGGCTTCAATTCTTGTGCTATGATGAGATTGCCCACAGAATTGGAGAGGTGGCTTGGAGTGGCCAAAGAGATTGTTGGCAAAACAGAGAGGATCACAAAGTCTGTTTCAGGGTTCAAACATTTTTTATATTTGAAGCAGTAGAAACAATAAAACAACACAATGGGTGATCTCAGTCATACCTATTAAGTCATCCTTACTCTCTTATACATTATTCCTCTTTTCAAAGTCCTCTTTTTCTACAAATTCTTCTAGGAGACATCAAATGCACATCACAGGTAAATATGATAAACTTATTTGCCCCAGCATATATTTTGTGCAAGTGTGAAAAAAGCACATCTTAACTGTTAAATATACGAAGGGATGAGTAACCCAAATGCAAAAATTTTCATTGTGTACCTAGGGAAAAAAAAAAAAATACAAAAAGGTGTCTCGGGTCAAAAAAAAGCGGCAGCTGGTTTTGAACAATTCTGTGCATATTGGAAGCATCTATAATAATTGTCTATTTTTTTGTATCTTTCCTAAATGACAGAAATATGGCTTTGTGGTTTCTGTGTGGGCCATATAAACATTTTTGATAGATGCAGATCTGGAGATGTAATCTGCTATGTCCTCTCACTTACAAAGGCTGTTAGCCCATTTTGACTGTATGTTCATAGTGCGCTTGAAACAGTGAGAATGAAATATGGGTGTCACTGCTGTATGTAGTGTTAAATATACGTGACAATTGAAAAACCTCCAGAGGTAGGAGGTGAGAACTAAACATCCTTGAGCTGAGAGTGAAACAGCCTTGACTGTGCACCACAGGACACTAACTTGCACACGCTGATCAACTGAGTCGCCTACCACTTTTATTACAGTGTTTTATTGAATGCCTGCCTGAGCAAAGGTACCTTTTGCCGCTCACAGTGCCCAGCGGTGACTGGACTGTGGGTACCCACTGCTGAGTAAGGAGCATAGGAAGGAGTAGCCTTGCTTGTGCTGAACAAGACCTCGTGTTAGGATCCCTCTGTGCTGGAGGTGTGCCTGCCTGGCTAAGCAGGTTGCAATGATGCTTTGCTGAGGCTCCAGTTTGGAGGACCCCTCCAGCACCAGGATGGCTCTGTCACAGCAGGGTGAGCTGCCCACCATCGCACGCATGCTGTGGTCAGAGCAATAATGTCACCTGGCTTTTAAAATCCACGTTAGGAGGAAACTGTGTCCTGCGTGGGTTTTGTTCTGATCAGTGTTCTCTCTAATAACTCAAACACCTAATTTCTTGCTCTGCTTCTGGGTTTCTTGCCAGTGGGAGAAGCTGCAGATGACGGCCAGCGAGAGGAGGAAGATCATGTGCTCTGTAACATTCCATATCATTGCCATCACCTGTGTTGTGTGGTCTCTCTACGTCCTGATAGACAGGACGGCTGAAGAGATTAAACAGGGACAGACTACTGGTATGTTACTTGCTTATCTTCCTATTTACTATCTTGGAATAATTATTTGTCCTGATTGCAGAGAGGATGCTGAGCATGAGGGTACAGGTGATGTTTGTACTTAGAACAGTCAGCATTAGCATAAGGTTGGGTTTATTTAAAAGCACATTTCTAAAATGACTTAGTTAAATCAGTGTAAATTCATCTGTGCATGCTTTTCAAGTCTATTTCAAGTCAATTTAGTCTGCACTTGTGAAATGCACAGATATGAATGCTAATCCACTGTAGCCAGTCACAAAATTTCACTGCCTCAGCTAATTTAGTTTTGAATGGGAACACTTACTGAGCAGATAAGGACATAAGCATTTGTTTGCTGCTATGGCTACCTTTTAACTTTGCAAACCAGAACAGTTTTTAAAAAGAGAAGAAGTAAGAGGAACCAAAATCCAGATCTTTGAGATAAATCAACAGGGTCGTCTATTTGGTCATCTTAAAGTGGGTTAGCACGAGGTTCCTGTGAGAGACATGTTATACTGAAAAAAAAATTATGAGTGTTCATGCGTGAAGCAGAATAAATTTGGGTTGATCCTTAGGACTGCAGTTCATGCAACTGAAATGAGGTGCAATGCAATTCATTGTAGTGGTTGCCACCCCACTAACAGGGATGTCTTAACTTTTTGAGTAGTAGAATTTCTAGTATGCCAGCTGCAGACTTACCACGCTGAACTCTTATTAACCCAGGTGTTCTGAACTGCAAATTTCCAATTTGTCACAGAACTGTTTGTGAGGGAACTGAGCTGTCTCTGAAGGTGGGGCAGAAGGGATATGGGGTACCTACCAAGTCTCAGAGCCATTAGAAGGCAAGCTCTCCTTGCTCAAAGTTGCCTGACAACTAGACATACAGTTGGGAAGTGTTTTGCTGGTGATTGAAGAGCGTCATCTGGGGAGGTAGCTGAGCATTGCTAAAGCTGTAAAACCACAGAGTCTCTTCAGAGCAGGATCACACTTCAAACTGAACATTTTAGCCACCATTTCTTATTTGGTCTGGAGCTTGATTGTTCATGACTTAGGTCAGGAAGCTGCTTTGAATGAAATCTTTTTTGTTTTATTCCATACAACCCCATCTCTTCCATGTATGCTGAAAATGGTTATCCTTTAATTGTAAGGTTTCCATATGATAATGAAAAGCATATGCTTTTAAAGATTATTATGTCTCCAGGTTATTTTAGCCAATAAATATATTAGATGAATGTGGATAGGAATATTAGTGTGAATATTTAGTACTTGTTTACTTGTTATAGTTCTACCTTTGCTCCCTTCATTTGGATTCTAAATCTGTGGAGTGCTGTAATGAGCTGGGGAGCTGGTGGGCAGTGTGTGTGGGTATACGTTAATGTCTGCATAGATACAAGTGTATGTGATCAGTGCCTACAGATGGCATCAGATAGCTCACCTGTGAATCAGAGGTTCAGGTATTAATCATGGGTGGGATTTCATCAATAGTCACACTGCAGTGCCTTTTGTATTTTGGGACTAAAATATTTTCATTCCTCCCACACTACCATGTTTTTCCAGAAGATCACTGGCCTCTTGCTTGGTAACAAACTTTGAATATTTGGGAGGCTATGTGAGAAACCCGATAGTGGGTGATTCACCATTGCTTAATATCCATCTTATGATGCCACTTATCTTCAAAAAGGAGAGAAATTGGGTGGATTCTGTGATTCTAGGAAGTAATACCTGTGTAAGCAGATGATGTATAAAATGATTAGTCTCTGATTTAAAAGTGATAGAGATATAACAAGACCCAGTCTAAAAGTTCAAGCTAGACAAACTCTAGAAAAGTAATGGGAAAAGTAAATTTTTAATAGTGGAGGATAAGCTTGCTAGAATGCTTCAGCATCTTCAACATTTGCAGTTTTGCATCAGAAGAGGTATTCTAGTTCAACTGCAAGTTACTGGGTGTGATGCAGACAAATTTGCCCAGTCTGCATAACAAACACATCAAGCTAGATGGTAACAGTCAATCCCATTTGAGCTTAAAAACTGTGACTGCAGTTAGCATGACTGTAGAGTGGAACAGAATTCTTGGATCACTGAGCTGAGTTTCATGATAGGAAGAGAAAACATTCCTTTCATAATCTGATCCAGTTCTCTTCTCAAAACATATGTAAAAGGACCTAAACTTATTCCTGGCTGTTGCCATAACTCTGATTATGCCACACAAAGTCTCAAACACAGAGGAGCAGTTATTTTTGTTTTCCTCTACTAGATGAGAATAAATCTCATGTATAAAGTCAACAGCTTAGAAGTCTGCATTTGTTTGACTTAGAGGAAGGAAAAATACTGAGCGAGAAAAATGGCAAAATAAGAATAGTTTTGTGGCCTGAACTGTGATAGTTTCCTTAAAGGATGTTTTTGATGTAGCCTAGGCAATATTGACCTGGTGAGTTTAATTTTTTTTGTCTTTTTTTAAAATTTATTTTAAATTTTTTCTCCTCCAGGAATTCTAGAGTGGCCATTTTGGACTAAGCTGGTGGTTGTGGCTATTGGTTTCACTGGAGGACTTCTGTTCATGTATGTACAATGTAAAGTGTACGTACAGCTGTGGAAGAGACTTAAAGCTTATAACCGAGTAATATATGTACAAAACTGTCCGGAAACTAGCAAAAAGAATATTTTTGAAAAACCTGCACTAATGGAGCCAAACTTCGAAAGTAAAGAAATGCTTGGGGTTCACCATTCAGACACAAACTCTTCACATTACACAGAGCCAGAAGACTGTGCTGCAGAAATCCTTCACGTCTGATTGCTGGGTGGGAGGGGCGTTTGTGTATGTCCTCAAAGATTTAAGATATCATTGTTTACTGCAGACTGCTCTACCTTTTTAAAATCGGCTAACAGCTGAGGGCTGGCGGATGATTTTTTTTTACATTTGTTTTTGTTGGAATTTTTTTAAATCCCTTTGGCATATCTGTCAATGTCATCATGGTTGCATACCTCTCAATGTTTTGTCTCATACTGTCTGATCAAAGAGCCACAGGATACTGAATAGAATGAGCCTTAGGTTTGGTATCAAGCAAGCTGCTAGTGAGCTGTCATCAACTTCATGGAGTTCTTCTGTTACTTTAGAAGATGACTCTGATTCTGTAATCATTTCAGACTGGGGTTTGTTTAAATGTGATAAATGAGTTTGTCCCAGACATTGAGGGAAATGAGAGAAATAGTCTAATCTACCGCTAACACTGCCACTAACATTTTTGTCTTAAGCAGCAGGTGTAAAATTTTGCTTTACATATTGTGATAAGACTTACAAAGCATATAGCACTTTTTAAAATCTTTATTTTGTAATATGTATGTCAAACAAGAATGAAACTTGAAAGAATGTGTCATTTTCAAAACATTTCTTCATTCTTTACCCCATCTATTCTTCTGGAACAAAACCTCTTGCCTTATAAAAAAAAATCAAAAAAAATCCATCCTATTACTTCCAACACATGCCCATGTTATCTTACTAAGCATAACACTAAGAAACTTTGCCTCTTTGGGTTTCCTTTGAGGAGCAATTTTTTTTCAAAGGATATTGCACTTGTGATTTGTGTATGGGGAGTGGTGGATTGTACAGTGTTCATTTTCAATGTGTAATGGTTTCAGTGCTCTGTTCTGGGGATGGTTTTACATTTTTGGGTTGTTGTGGTTCGTTTTTTTAACAGGTCAGACCACCAACACATCTGCACATACGCACTTGATGTAACTTTCATTTCAAACCATTGGCAAAGGGTTTGTTGCTATGTTGGTAAAAATGTGAGCTGTTACAGAAAAAAAATGATACTTAGTCAATACAGCTGAAACTTGTTTTCCTTCTTTAGTGCTGTGTCATGTGTGAATTAGCTAAGAGTTTAACATTGTCAGAGGAGGTGCTGAGATCAAAGTCTAGGAAGTAAATATTGCATTAAGTGGATGGTGTTAAAATACCTACCTGGTTTGAGTCCTGATGTGATGCATTACATGGTCAGAGAATAGTTTTGTGTGTGCTTTTAAATTTTGGACTGGCTTTTTAATCAGTCACCATTAATGGAAAGAAAGGGACAGCTTTAAAATCTGTTTGCATTAGACAGAGTTGCCCATAGCCTGGGATGTCTGCTATTAGTTCTGTTGACTATCTGCTTTTACTGAACCACTCTCCAGATTAAAGCTCTCATGTATGTGACTGGAGCAGAAACCAAGCCTGATGAAAGGTCATCATACGAGGCCTCTGCGTTGGAAGGCTGACTTTCCCTCCCTGAGCTCAATTTTAATCTTGGCAAAGTCAGTGATAATCTTTTGGTTGGTCTTAGCAGGAGTTGCCTGGACGGACTTCTCTAGTTAGATGAAAACGTCTATTTACTTGTTGAGATACTGAACTAAATCCCCAGCTCTGATTCAGGTTTTAGTAGTCTTTTACAAGTAAAACTTTAATTAGGCAAGTTCTTTTCAGAATAAAAATAGTTGCTTTAAGACTTCCCAAAGAATAATGGTAAGAGATTGGTGATTTTTTTTTCTTTAAAATGTGATATTAATTTATTTGTACATTGGTATTTTAAAGGAAGGCACAGAAGGGACTATGGTAAGAGAACACACACCAGTAGTTTCTAAGAGTTGCTGGAGGAAAAGCATGTGTGTGTGGCGTGAGTGCCTCTGCATGGTCTCATGCTCGAAGTTTACTGGCTGTGAACTTCATGAACAACATGGTACCTTGTTCTTGAGATGTTTTCAAAGACACAGATGTCTAGGCAGACCTAGCAAAGCTGTACTGGTATGGGTTTGTGTACCATGCTGGGTGTGTCAGGATGTCCCATGCTTACATGATTCAGGCAAACAAACCCTGCGTACCCTGCTAGTACAGGGGCAGCAGTATACATGTAGAGTTTGTTGCATATGCCTGCTGTAATTTAAAGTGCAATTACTCAGGCCCTTTCCTGAACCCTGCTGTGGGTGATCTTCTTCTATCGTGAGAACCCAGACAATACACTGTCTTGTTTTGTTTTCTATTTTTACCTGTGAAAAGATTTACTAGATAAACTCAGGTGGGTTAAATATCAGGTCTTGCACACCTTCATCATGTTCTTCTGAAATGTCCAAGTGCGTGAGGCTTATATGGCTGTGAGATGCTCATGTTATAGCTGCAAGGTGCACAGAGTCAGCTGCCAAGTGATGCTGTGCATGTTCTCATCTGTTCTGTGGCCAGTAGGCAACATGAAAGTGGACAAGTTCTGGTATGAAACCTGCTTGTTCTCCAGCTCACACCCGAGAGGCACTGGTGTCTGACTACTGTTCTGCCAAGTGCCAACATGGCATACCACAACATGCTGGTCCTGCTTCAATCACTGTCATACGGGGTTCTTGGTGAAACATTGTGAAGTCTCATTTGATGTTTTGGAAGCTTCATGCAGCACATGCCAGGTCGTGTTTGGTGTATTACAGGTACTGAAGCTTTTGCTGTGCCCCCATCTCTCTTGGGAAGAAAAATCATCTCTAGCAGAATCATCTGGGAAAAAATATTTGTGGATTGAACTGATTTAGCCAGCATTCTAACCATCCCCTCTCCCAGCAGGTCCTTCCTGAATGAAAATCAAGGCCTAATATTTAAACTCTTTATACTGCTTAGGAATGTTTGTACCAGGAAGGACTGCAGAAGAGATCCATCTGTCAGGGGACTTCATTTGTGCTGGTCACACTTGTCATGCTGATTCTTGCTTGGTGTTAACAGTGGTCTTCTGAAGCTGAAGGTCCCTGCTTTTGCATGGTGCCATTAAATGGCGTGAGAAGTTTGAATGGTGCTTTTTTTTTCCTTCTTTCTCCTCAAGGAGATACTGTTGGCCTGTTTTCAGCTTCCAGCTGTGAGGCACTGATGCTAGCTCAGGTGAGCTCTGTCCTTCCCGCCCACATGTCAGTAAGGGAATGATTCCCCTCTCCCGCTAAGATCAGGCTTTCTAACACTTACTTCTGGCAGCTTCTGCAATGACTTAAATAGAAGTCTGACTTGGGTTTTTTTTTGTTCTTATTCTTTGGCCAAAGTTAGTTTGCGTTACATGGGACTGTTCAGAGACCAGAATTTAAGTAGGAGGAAATATAGACTTGATACCATCTACCATGATCCCTTCCCTTGCTTGCCAGAGCCTTTGCTGGTATGTCCCATGCCCTAGACATCTGACCAGACTCCCATTCTACGGACAAATTTTGTCCAAAAACACATAAGCTGTGCCAAGGACATTTCCCCAACATGTCATACAATCTGCCAGGTCATGAACATGCATTGTGCTAGAAATACCGCTGTGTGCTGCAGAAGGTTGATCCCATTTAAGAGATCATTTAAATACTGATGAATTCTCAGGACTTTCTTCAACTGTAACCCTGTATTTTGGGAGTGGAGGCAGTGTTTGAAATGTTGCCCTGTGTTCTGAAGAGATGGCCAGACCTGGGGAAATCCTCTGGTTGAATGTGATTGAGATTTGCTTGGCTTCAGCAGGCGGAATTCAACAGCGGTTGCCCTGAGCCTGCCAGGGGTTTAGAGAAGTGTAGGGTCTCTGTGCTGTGCCTGGAAATCCTGGGAAGCAATAGTTAACTCCCTGTCCGAGGGCCCCTCTGCCGTTCCACTGATGGAGCATCAATCCCACTTGTGTCAGTGCTGTAAGGAAGGCGGGTGTTTGGCATGCCACTCGTGATGCCTGGGTATGGCCACACATGGAGCGGTTGTTTCTGCCCTGCATTTGGCTGGGTAAGTACCTATTACTAAGTGAGAAGTGGGTCCAAATTTCTCCTAAAGCTGAAGTTTGTTAAGATACAGCTTTCTGGTGCAGCCTGCTGTGAAGATGGTGGCCAGCAATGAGAGGGAGGTCAGTAGCTCTGGGTGGGGTCTCTCTTGAATCTGTGTGAAACAGGGCAAATACAAAAGCAAGGATATTGCTGGCTGGACTTTCACAGCATTCTATTAGATATGCAAAGAAAACTTCTAAGCGGGACTTCTTATTTTGTGATTACTTTTACATTTTGACATATCGAGATGTCTGTATATTCCAATGAAGTACTGAAAGCACTTGTCTTTGTATAGAAGATAACTGTTTAATTGCAGCTGATCTTGTATTTAGGTAAAACAATTGTAGATAGGTAATTGTATAATGTTAAATTTACACTGGCATGTGTTGTATAGTTTATACAAGACACCTCACACTTCTGCAGAATTTTTTAGTTAGTAAATTTCTAGTAACTTATATGTATAGTTTTGTATCCTTTCATGTATGTTCATTTTCTCAGTATTGACATTTGCAGAATTATTTTTAGTTTCTTAAACTGTAATTGGTTGTTTGTGTGTGATACACAGGGTTATTGACTGCAGCAATAAAGTGTTTCTATAAAAAAAAAAAACAGAACAAAACAAAACCGTTAGAGTATCCATTTTTTTGAAAAATTGTTAGAGGCCCATGCAGAAGAAAAACTGAGCTCTTCAGTAGTAGCATGATGAGCAAAAAGAGTTACTTGCACTGGAATAAACATGGAAGAACTTTATGGCTCTTCTATGTAGCAGGCCAATACAGAGTAGCATCCCATGACAATTTGATATTAAAATGATTTATAATGACAAAGAGATAGTTAACCATCAGAACAAGTGGGCGACTCCTTCAGTGCAGTGAGAAGATATGACTGTGCAGGTGCTTTGGGCTCTGATGCCAGAATCATGGGGAGAATTTTCTGGTTTGTGCATGCAGGAGGTGGGGAGAGAAGTGAGTCTTAAAATCTGGAGCTATTCATGTAACACTGAATGTTCCTACAAATGCTTCATGTCTGGAGTCAGTGTTCTCACACGCATCGGTTTCTATGCAGAGGTGCAGAGCCGAGGATGTTCATTTCTATGACTCTCCTCTGAGAAGAAATGTGGAAGCATGGAGTAGCAGATGTCTGCATATATCCTCCATTGCTGATGACATGAGTACAATTGCAGTGTCTTTTCATGCCAGGACTAATCCTGATTGGGAAGTTTTGACTTGAATAGGTTTCTAGCACCAATAGATGAAGGAAAGCAGCTATCTGTGCTGCTGTGAGAAAGCTTGTAGCAAAAGCGTAAATGCCAAAAGGCAAAATAGATCTGGAAAGCTATGTCTGTAACAGACACCAGGGGCCTCAAAGAAAATCTGTTTAGAAACAGAGCCATCTGGCTGCTGGTTAAAAAGTGCTCTCTTCTTGGGTTCGGGCACCTCGAGTGTAATTATAAAATAATTTCTCTCTTGTGAACCTTATTTTCATCTGAAAGAGTATTACTGTCACTGTGAAGTGCATCCATCTCAGGCGGAGCAGAGCAGGGACTCGACAGCACATGGCACGGCTCTGACTCCAGGATTATTCAGCTGGTACCCAGGAACTAGAGCTGTCTGGTGAGTAGCTACTGGCTCGCAGGACCAGCAGGACAGAGGGAGGCGGGAGGGCGAGATTCGGCGATGGTGAGATCCACCCGAGTGCCCTCTGGAGGCTACAGAGATGTGGAGTGGTGTAACTCCAGCTCCTGACCCTGAAAACCCAGCCCAAGTCTGGAGTCCTGCCTGCCCCTGCGCAGCTGCTCAGCCCGTTGTACAGCGACTGCATCCTCCTGGAATCCCTCTTCACACAGCTGTCCTGTGGACCACTGTCCTGTCACCCACCCCCTCTGTTTCAGATTCCCCTATCCCCAGGCTGTCACGCATCACACCATATCGTGGTGTGTTTGTCACTTTCCATTCATTCTCCTTGTGCAACCCAAATTTCCTTCCTCTTCCTGCCTTCCTCTTTCACCACTTATTATTTTTCAGTCACTCAGCTGGTCTCTGGGTGAGGCTGGAAAGAGGGGGTTGTGTAATTTGGAACCAAGTTACAATCGGCATGTGATTCATAGGAACATCCACGTAGAAAGTGGCACTGCAAATAAAGCTCAGGGTCCACCTGCTGTACCATTTTTTCCTGTAAATCCTCTAGGGCCCAGTCTCTGATGTGTAGAATGGTCTCTGACATTTTGAGATGGTATTGTAAGAAGGCAGTCAAAAGAGGATGTTTTTTCGTGGACTTGGAATGTAACAGTATCTGAAATTTGGGCCAGATTATCTCATTAAAGAAAAGAAACAAGAAGGAAAAATTCATTCATCTTGGCTAAACAGAGCAAGATATAATTTAGGAAGTAGGCAGGGAAAGTTTTTTAATATAAAAATGAATCGGTAGTGCCCTGGGTAGAGGAAACAAGGAGTAAGTTCGGTGCATTATGCAGGGAAGAATAATTGGTAATGTAATATTGCTCAGATGGGGTCAAGTGACGGTAAACTTCAAGCATACTCTTTAAAGTGTATCCTAGGGAAAAGGTAAAATTGGTGGCAGAGGAACTGAAAACAGAGTGGAGGCCTTGCTTGAAAGTTTACTGAGCTGAATGAAGTTCTCAAAGGCTTTAACATCAGAGCATGGTTTGAAATAACTGAATAAAACAACCAGAAGGCTGCACAGAGCAGAGTGGGAGATCACCATTCAGGGTGTGTTTGTTAAATCCCCAAGCTTCAAGAAATCAGGCTAGCAATTCCCAGCATTTTAAGATTTCACTAAAATTAATGGCTCTGTTATTTTTTTGCTGTGAGCCACCTGCTGTGCTGGTTTGCTCTGATGATCTGTCTGAAAGGCCACCTGCAAACAAGACAGGCCAAGCAGGCTTAGAAGAATTCGTCACTGTTAGAGCCGTAGAGTCTGGTGCTGGGGACAGCAGGTTCCTTAGTCAAAGGAAACAGTTATCCTTGTGGTTGGGAGAGAATAGGATATGTCTCAAGCTAATGACTCCATCCCAACCGAGAAGCTGCAGCTGACTTATAGTATGGAGTATTTCATATGAGTTTTACCCCTGAGCATCCCAAAGTAACTCACAAAGTACCATTGTTCCATTCTTGTGGATAAACTGAGGTCTTTCTGGAGTCTGGCTTGCTGCTTGTCTTGCTCTTGTGCTTAGCATTTTTGCTCTTGAAAATACTGCGTTAAAAGAGGGCTGATTCTGATCGTGGGATCAGATAAACCAGTGTTTCCCATGCCAGCAAGACAATGGTTAATTTTATCCTGAAACTGTGCTTTCAGAACCATGCTATATTCATGGTCACACCTAAGCAATTGATGCACTCCAGAGAAATCGGATGGAAATGAAATCACACCACTGAGCAGCTTATTTGCAGCCATGGACCAAATTGAGCTGTGGTAGAAATTATATTGGTATTAATTATTTCAGAGATTAATTTGGACACGAACTGCCTGACTTCAGATTAGCACTGATACTGCACAAGCAGTAAATGATACCAGAAGAGTAGCTACTAACGGAGCTGTATTCCTTGTGCTTGCCTTGTCCATGGTTTACCTGTCGTGTGCCTCTGCTTTCCTCTCCTCTTTAGCGGTGTTACCTCCCGGCACTGATTTGGGGTGGGGAAGCCTGAAAGCAGGCTGCCTTCTCCCTGCTTCCCTCCTCTTTTCTCTCATGTTGCAAAGTGCCAAAGTAGCACAGCTACATCCACAGAGATGGAGGGAGACTTGCAGCCCCTTGGAATCTGGATGATCCCTTATACAAAAGGTATAAAGATATTGTAATAAGTGTTGATACTAACTCCATTGGGCGTTTGTGAGAGCTTACATTGGGAGTTTGTCAGAATTGCCACTGCCTTGATGTCAGAGCAAAGACACCCCGTGCTGAGCTGTGCAATCCTAGAGTTAATTTCTGGACCATCTCAGCAAGGACAAGGAGGTTTTTCTTCCCATTCTGGTGGAGCAATACACAATTAGCACCCGTATGTTCTCAGTTATTAAGCTCATGCCCTCTAGATTATTTATGTAGCTTGAAAATTTCTGTAGGCTCTACTGATCCCCTCTGTCATTTGTTAATTACCATGTTGTGTCACTCCTCTCCCCTACCAGTCTTTTGTTAGCATATTTCAAGAGAGCCATCTGCCCACCCAAATTGCCTGTAGCCTCAGGAGGGCTATATGTGACATCCTCACAGAACAACCTTGGTTTTCACTAGCATTGCAAGGAGATAAAGAAGGACAGCAGCTGACTTCCACTGTGACTTTCCATGTAGTAAATCGGAGTGATGCCTGGGAGAATAAGAGCTGTGAATAACAAGCAGCAAAATACGGGGCAGAGTAGATGTGCCCTTGCAGGGGCCTATCCTAGCCCCACACAAACACACAGTCAAGTCATGAATAGCAGCTGCTTATGTTTAAAGGGCCCAGTTTCCCATCTCCCTGCTTGAGAGCGCACAGATCCTGCCACAGACTTGTGAAACCATCTTCAAGCGAGTAGCGAGGCAGGTGAAATGCAGAGAGACTGGAGTCTGGAGTGATGCAGGGAGTGGATCTTCACTCCCCAGGAAAGCAGCCTGGGGATAAGTAACGCCAGCCTCACTGCCTGCACTGTGGCAGTCCCTGGATGGGACAGCCTGGTTTTGCAAGGAGGGGCCAGAAACCAGCACAGGGTCCCAGCAGTTTTACAGACAAGGACTGCCAGGGCTGAGGATAGTTAGTGATAGGGATTAGAGATCAATTGCTCTGGCACATTTTGCCTTTCTTATGCTGGCAAAGGAGGTAATGTTGCACTCCACTTACAACAGCATTCCTGTCTTAATACAGAATGCAAAATAGAAAAATAAATCCTATTTTTATTCTATTTTTCACACTGGCAAAGGAGGTAACATTGCACTCAACTTATAACAGCATTCCTGTCTACCCCTCTGAAACTGCATAGCCCTGGCCATGGCCTGCTCCCCTCCAGTGCCCTGCTCAGTGCCCACCCCTGCCCTTCAGCAGATGGGCTGTTTGTAGCTGGGCTGCAGGCCTGGAAGGGCTGAGATGTGCCCGGCATCAGGGCTGCTGCCCAGCACTGCAGTGGGTGGGCAGTGCCCCTACATCTTGCATTTCCCATTTGTGGGTGTTTTCATTGATATCAAGACTCCACATTGTGGGAACACAGTTTCCAGAAACATGCAGCACATCTCATCATTCCCATGACAATTACAAACCCAGTTCATGCCCAGACATGAGCAGCAATTTTGACCTACCCAATGTCCGGGGGAAACTGGGGGTTTTCAGTCTCTTGTTGACTGAAAGGCTTTGGGATTAGACACAGCAGTGCTGTCTGAGCACCGAGCCTGCATGCAAGCAGCAGGCCCTTGCAGGAACAGGGGTGCCGTCTGGCACATTGTCAGGAAGCCCCTGATCCCAGATCATGTCATATAGGCTGAATCTCCCTTGGTCTCCATGCCCTCCACCATCTTACCCAATGGCTCAATAGTCTGCTTTAAAATGCAGGACCTGGAAGAGCAGGCAGAAGTGGTGAGGATGGCTGTGTGCTTTAAGTTAGTGACTTCAGAAATCACCAACAACCTGATGTCAGGGTCTTCATGGCCTGGGTGGTTCAAGCCTCCCTCTCCATCTTTGGGAGATGCACTATGTGCAGGGTGCAGCATGATTCTTGCAGCTTAGCACCATGCCAAGATGAATCCAGGGTGGTGCTGGAGGAGCAAGGAGCAGACAATGCAAGACTTAAGTCTGATCCCATTAATTAATCTTTAGGACACCCACCTTGTATCCAGCTATAGGATCAAAATACTACTTCCAGGAATGGTTCCCTTGTTTGACATCAAGCCGCTATCAGGTACAACAGTGAATCATGCTGAGGTCTCATACAGTGTGGGTCCCCTCAGGGGTGAAATAACGTAGTCTCTTGATAAAATTACTTTGTTTTTTGCACACCCTGCCATTTTACTTGGCAGAATTTTGAGGAAGAATTTTAAATTCTGCCAATAGTAAATATTATCAATAAACCTTTGAAGGTGGAAATAATAGAAAGGAGAGATGTAGTATAGCCTTGGCCGACAATTAAGCATCACGCAACCGCTCACTCACTCCCCCACAGTGGGATGGTGAAAATAATCAGAAGAGTGAAAGTGATAGAATTTGTGGGTTGAGATATAAACAGTTTAATAGGACACACACACAAAAAAGGAAGATAATAATATATCCATAAGTGATGAACAGCACAATTTCTCTCTGCCAGAAGTCGATGCTACATGAGACCCCCCCCAGATGCTGTGCAAGACCCCTCCCATTGCCTAGCCTCTCAGCCTACACATGCAAGCAAAGCAAAACAAGGAATTAATTCACCACTTCCCAATGACAGGCAAATATTCAGCCATCACCCTGCAGTTGATGCTACACAAGACCCTCAGCTGCCACTCAGCCTTTCAGCCCACCCACTGTTATAAGTGGAAATGACCTTTTATGGTCTGGACTGTCCCTTTGGGTTAGCTGACCTGGCTGTGTCCCCTCCTGTTAAAAGGGTTTCAGATATATCTTTCAATTAAAATGGTTAACCTAAATTTAAAAACTTCAGGGCTGACAGTGCACATGAAAAGAATGAAACTGATGTATGGTTTCTTTGAAATGTTATGTAAAGCAAAGATGAAACCAAGGAAGAACATAGGAATTTACAGTGCACTTTTATGGGGTAGCATTGTCCATGGAAAGGATTGCAGTGCAGCAGGCAGGATCCCTTGCTGGTTAAACCTCAGGAGCAGAGACTGGATCTCTGTTCATTCTGGATTCTGCAGCTAACTTGGGTGTTCCACACAGCAGTTGGCATCTTGCGTTTCTGGGTGCTACTGAAAAAGTAGCATCAGACTAGAAATTCACACTGAGCGATTCAATAGAGCCGAGACAGGCACGGTGAATTTTTTTATATGCCTATATGCAAATACATACCCTGAATGTGGGAGACCGTTGAAATCTGAATATAGCAAATGGTTGAGTTTCTACTTGTACAGATGAGATGTAGATCTTCCTTAACTTGTCTGGGTGAGTCTAGCACAGTATCATCATGCTTCTGTGAAAGAGGAACAGGAACCTTTCCAGGCCATCACAGGCTGTCCCCATTGCTGTGTGGCCAGCACTGGCCACAGCGTGTGGGACAGGCCACAACCCATCTAAGGAGCTGCAATTTTAGAAGCTGAAGCAGATGGTCTGTAAGCATATCTTGCAGTGCAGTTGAAGATGCAGCAGCTACACCAGTGAGGCACGAGGCACTTTGCAACTGGGCTTGCCGGAGAAGTGGGCAGAGGCAGTAACAACTTCCAACTGTTGACTTGAATTGCTCCCCTTCTCCATATTTGAAGGTTGGTGGTTTAGATCGTCACTTGCAAGGAGACAGACTGTGTAGCAAGTGCCTGAGACTGAAAATGCAAAGTACCGAAGTATGACTTCATTAGCATATAAGGTGATGTGAGCACAGCACCTTAGGTGTAGGTGTGCCATGAACAAATTACGTTTAACGTTGTTTTAATTTAGTTTGCTCAGTGTACCTGTCACTAGAAATTCACCAGAGCACAGAGACCAGCCAGGTGAACTGCCCAACAGTGAGATAACAAGGAAAACTCAGTCTGATCACAGGGAAATTGTGAAAGGACACTGGGATCTGCAAAAGCCCCAGCTTGGCTCCTTTCAGCACAGTATTGTGCAGCTGCTGCTGGCAGCAGCATGAAGGAAGATCATTGGTGACATCGTTTACAGGGGTGACGGCATGTGGTATTTGGTTGCCTGATGAAAATGCTGGAGAACAGCATTAGTGGTCTTGGTGCCTAAGTGCCAAGTGTGAGGTGTCACTGCAGTGACACCTCACACTTGGCACATTATCTACACATTATCTACATTACCTACATTGCAGGTCATTATCTACAGGGTCGTGGAAGAAGCACAGGCAGCTCTTTGGCTGTGTTAATGATAGCATCTTAGTGATAGCAGGTATTTAGTGTTTGGTATACTCAGGGTGGGGACTGTGAAACTGTGGGATTTTTAGAGCACTTTGTGGAATTGGGGGTGGTGGTTGTGTGTGCACAGTTCTGATTTGCAGATATGATGGCAGTTACACACGGTTGTGCAAAGACAACAGGGTGTTTGACAAGCTTGGAGGAGTGGAGGGAATGAAGCACACCAGCAATAGCATGTCTGGGGGTCTAGACTTGTGAAAAGGGTTTTATACACGGAGTAGCAGATTTGGTGTGTATGTAGTGAAGGTGCAGTAGGGTGTGAGTATAGGGCGGATAACACTGGATGATAAAGAGAACGGGATATATGTGATGAACGTGTAGGGGTGAATTGTGGTAGTGTCAGTGTAATATATGTGTAGGGTTTGGGCACAGAAGAGTTTGTGTGCCTGCAAACCGGGGTGATGAGGAGGTGAGGTTCCAGAGCACAGAGCAGTTGAGGGTGCATGGACGAAATCTTGTGAGCGCAGAGGTGGCAGGGAACACGGAGCTGTGCAGAACTGCCCGCCTGCTTCGCAGACCTGCGAGCTGTGAGAGCTCAGAGCGCCGTGTTGGATTGCGCAATGGATGTGGAAGGCTATCAAGAGGAACGTGCTGTGGCAGGGCTGCCCAACGCTTTCTGGTGCGGAGCGGCTCAGAGCCGGGGGGGCAGGTGCACCGTGGGGGCTGTGTGCAGCGTGCAGGCAGCGGTGCCGGGACAGGAGGGCAG
>VXBZ01004971.1:122541-133502 GCA_013399135.1 Heliornis fulica | reverse complement strand
GAGCCGAACCGAGCCGAACCGAGCCGCGCGGTGGGACCATGCCGTCCTACACGGTCACGGTGGCCACGGGCAGCCAGTGGTTCGCGGGCACCGACGACTACGTGTACCTGAGCCTGGAGGGCACGGCGGGCTGCAGCGAGAGGCACCTCCTGGACAAACCCTTCTACAACGACTTCGAGCGCGGCGCGGTGAGTCGAGCCGGGCGAGGGGCGCCCGCACCCCGCGGCAGCACGGCCGCGCCCCGGCGCCGCCCGGGGGGCGCCACCGCGTACGCGCATCTCCCTTCCCGCTGCCTCAGATCGCACCCGTAAGACCGGGGACGGCGGAACCTTCGGCGGCACCTGGCCCGGGGCCCCGAGGGACTGCGGCAGGACGATGGTTTTTTGGGTATTTTTTTTACACTCTCGTCCCCGTGTGCCGGGACATGGGGACGGAGCGCCTGCTGCCCGGCCACCCATCATTCACATCCCTGACCTGGAGTTAGCCTTGGCTGCCGTCAGCCACTCATGGGAAAGGACGGGGCCCTTTGATTCTGGCTTAAAATGGGCTTTCAGTTTGCCTTGCAATTTCCTTACAGATACTACAAAGAAAAAAAAGAAAGTTAAAAAAAGATGTCTTCCTGTTGACAGGTGATGTTTAGGGTTAGTGCTTACTAGTAGTCAGAGCTCTGATATCTGAAAGAAATTAAACAAAGAGCGTGCAGTGGGAATTAGAATGCCTCCCAAGGGAAATGTTTAGGGCAATTTCAGTGGAAGTTGGAAAACAGCATGAACGTGTAAATATGAGAATGAATTTAGGACCAGGCTATCAGCTATGCTGTTCTTTCTAACCTTGATTTCTGCTGTGTATACTCTCCATGTTCTTATCGCAGTATCCAGACTGTCCATCTGTAACGACTTATACTGTGAGTGCTGTTTTAAAATTACGTTTATTTATTTGCTTATTGTCCACTGTGGAATTAATAGACTCAAGTAAGTATTTTCCCACTCCTGAAACGTCTGTTTTCTTTGGAAGCCTCACAGTTTCCAAAAGGTTTGATGAGATTTAAGCACCCTTGAAAGTTTTAATGAAGGATTTGTAAATCACTTTGAAAGCAAAACCTATCACTGTATATGCAAGTAAGACTGTGGGGCTGCTTTGCTTTTGGATGTGTTTGGGTTTTTTTAACCATGGGGCTCACAGCCTAAGTTGGGTGTCTGCTATCTTCTGCTTTAGACATTGCAGATATGGCTAACAGAAGTCAGCATTTTAAATAAGTGTTGATGGCATACAGTCAAATATGGCCCCCAGATATTTATAGCTGATGTTTTAAGGAGAAACTCTAGCAAATTCAGGTGTAGGGACTTACCAGTCGTTGCTGTTGAAGGTACTTTCCTTCATGATTAAACATTCGTTATCTTAGAGCCTTGTTACCTGAATCTCCCAAATGGACATCCAGTCTGTTATTTCTTATCCTGTGAATAGTCACATATTTAAAGCAAAGTTTAACAACATTAGGAAAAGAGGTTGAAGAAGACCTTAGACTGTACTGCAAACTTATGGTTATGGTGCTTTCCCAGGAGGGCTGAGCCCTGTCCAGCTCTGGAGACAAGCACAGGACTCTCCCAGGACCAGGCAGTTGGCTCTTATCCCTGGGCTACAGAAGAGGGTGCCGCTGTCTTTGAGAGACGGCCTAGTAGAATTCTGAACAACCAAAGTTACTGGAGCCTGTCACAGGGAGAGAGTGCAATGATGCAAGCATTAAGAATATGCTCAACAGCAGCTTGTGAGTTGCTGCAGGACCAGGTCCAGTGGGAACCAAGTTACCCATGAGCATTGGACCCCACTGAGTGAGGAAACAATGAACAAAGGTTTGGACATGTTAGTAGCATGGCAGCAGAGGATGTGTGCACCTTAAAGGAGTAGTTACAACTCTTTGGGAAGGTAGCTTTAAGGTGCATTTGAAAGTCTTCACCTGGGTCCTAGCATTCTATATAAGAAGCTTTGTTAGATTAGTAAGCTTTCTGAGGTAGGGACTGTTTGGGGTTTTTTCCAGCCTTGCGCTTCACTAAATCCAGGTAAGCACTTTTTCTCCTACCCACGTTATTATTTTTGGTAATTGTTATGTGGTTGATACTACAAATATGCAGTCCTTTTTTCAGCAAGTATTTATGGTGGAGAAATAGAATAACTCTGTGTTCCATAAAGTGTCTGGCCCATTGGACACTTGCAGTACTATCTGCTGAGTTTTGTTCTGGAGGATGTTTTTTGGGGGAGTGAGGTGTTTCTTCAGGGACTTGTTCAGGTAACATTGTGCCCAAAATACAGTGAGTCTTACTAATATGTTGTGCAAAGAAAGAAGGAAAGAAAAAGCACCATAATGGACAAAAAAAAAAAAAAAAAAGCAACCCAAAAATTGAAGCAGGCCAAAAGTAACTTGTAGGTTGGTTAGTTTGTTAAATGTAGCAACTCTTTTCTGCCTTAAATGTTTCATTCAATATCATCCCTCTAATTTTCTTTTTCTGCAAAGCAATTTAATTTTGAACACATTTGCAAAAGAAATTGCACTGTTCTGGTGGGTGACTTGAAATTTACAGTATTATCTTCTAAGGCTTTGTCTACTTTCCAGGTTCTTTTCTAAATATTGGTCCAGGCTCAGTAGTTCCATTATCCTGTCTTCATTTGAATTAATGCAAATTGTGCATGTTGCTAGATATGATGAATGAGAGCTTGTGCCAGTTCTTAGTAAGAGATTTGCATGCCAAATGTTGATTGAGGGAAAAGGGACATGGAAAAATCTGAAAAAAATTGCACAATGGTAGCTCACTTGTACTTTTTGTCTGACTCTACTCCCAGTACTGGACACAGGTGAAGTAGAAAGCCAGAGCTGCTTTTCTTTACTCAGTCTCTTTTGAGTAAGTTCCTGTTGATGCCAAGTGATTTCATAGCAAGTGTTACGGTATCGCTCATTTCTCTGTTTTCTTCCTGTTGCCCCTTTACCTGCATTTAGCTTCTGTTGAAAGGACCACACTCTCAAGTATTTCCAGAAGGTAAATTAGTTTTTTTCCACTTTGAGCTCTGTGCTTATAGAAAGAAGGGTTGTCTGTGTCAATCTTTTTGCAGTATAAGGTTAGTCTGTAGGAGTCTCTCCTCAAAATGAGAGTTTATGTTTTGTGTGAGACTGAATTGCTTGAACAAGGATGTTATGGAATTCGGAATTCCAGCAGTCTTCATTAGTTCTATTCTCAGTCTGAACTCAAACTACATAAAATCTCCTAGCATCTCTGTCTCACTGTGCAGTCATCAGAGTTGCCGTGTGTTTGTCAGGACACCTCATACAATAAATGCCTAGAAACCTTGAGCAACCAACTACCACTTCTTACCGGGACCTTGTACCATCTTTGTAACCCAGCACACTTTTACTGCATTAGCAAAATTTTCATCTCAGGTGAGCCCATGGCATCCATGGTTTGGAGGCAGTGAAAGTGGGTGAGATGTCAGTAGGGAAACACTTTCAGAAGTGCCATTAAAACAAGGACTGTGATGAGCAATAAAAATATTTTAAACCTTCAGGAACATTTAGGCCAATGAAATGTCCTTTTTACCTTACATCGACTGTGACTTGTGGGACAATTTTACAGCTCTTGTAATACTAGCCAGGAGATTGTTACTAGAGTTTCTCCCAAAGATTGGCTGTCAACGTGATGCTTCTATCAACTCTATGGATCTGATTCACATTGCTCTTTAATTTAAATCTCAGACATACATGTATATATTATAGGTGTGACATTATAAGAACTATAGAATTATATATGTGTAAATGGGGGGGTAAAAATGAAATTGTTAGCTGAGCCTTTAAAGGAGATTAATTAAGAAAAAGAATAGTCTGATATCTTGAACAAGAGATTGATGAAGAAATAAGACTAATTTCAGAATTTCTGTGCCACTCTAATTTCTTCATGAGCAATGGGCTTTTGTGAGGACTTGAACTAAAAATAAAACAGTATGTTTCCCCTGTTCAGAGAGTTTCTTTGGTCACTTCATTCTTCCTTTGTATACAACTAGCCCTAGAGCTGGAAATGAGTGAGAAGATGGAGCATAAAAATCCCAAGTAGCAGAATACAAAGTGAATCTGATCCAGATGCAGTTTATAATTTGCTTCTGTAGGTTATTACATTAGTCATTATGTTTAAATTCCCTTTATAGTGATGAACACAAATGGGTAACATTTCATACAAGTTTGTGGATTCATTTGGACTGTCTCTTTGCAGTGGCTACCTCCAGCTCCTTCCTGACTGCCAAATGCAACAAGATTATAGTAAAATTAAAAGAGAGAATTCGTTTTGTGTTGTAATTGCATAAACATGTGCACAAACAGGAAGTGGCTGTGTTTGAGATGCATTGTATGACAGACTGTGACAAGGGTCTCTTCTGCAAAGTGCCGTCCAGTCCTGGAAAGACATACAAAATTGCAGAAGTATTGACTCAGTGTGAAACCTGAGCCTGGCAAAGAGTTTATTGCCCTTGTTTATACTGACAAAACCAGGAGTTGCATGGATATTAATATGAAATAGAAATAGTTTAAATGCAGCCTATTTCTGGAAAGATTTTAAGAATGATGTACATTGAGCATGTTATCTACGTTTTCTAGCTATTATCCAGAATTTTTGTGCCAACTGAGGAGGCTATATTGGATGTGTAGTGATAGGTAAAAATCAGGGTGATGTTTGAAAACAGCATTGTGGAAGAGAGGGATCTGCATTGCCTTAACCAGAAGCACAGGGATTTATCCTACGGTCACTGTCATAACTGTGGCTCAGGACACTATTAATTATGATTTCTAAGAAAAGTCACTCAAAGTTTTCCAGTCTCCAGAGCTGGTTCAAAATCATGAATCATCGAGGGAATTAATTTGCCTTTATACATTATTCTTTTAGTTGTTCTGGGAGAATATGTGAAGGAATTTTAAAAAAAAGTTTTAAATTGTTGGGTCTACAAAAAGAACTATTTCTTTTTTGCTACAGAGATGTAAAGAAAAGCGGCAAGGATCATTTTAATATTGTAGAATCATAGAATGCCTTTGAAGGGACTTCAAAGATCACTGGGTTCCTGCCATGGGCAGGGACACTCTCCACTAGACCAGGCTGCTCAAAACACACAAAAAAAAAGTTGGTTGAAATCTCAGCTCTGTGATTTTTGTTTCAAGCCATATGATGGTGAAGCCCTGAGAGGCCGAATCACTTATGTGGGCTGAGAACAGGCATGCCGCTGACCTTGCTAGTCAAAGCCATTGTAATTCAAACAGAAAGAGAAGAAAGTTATCTCTGCTACCTCTTTTGTAGTCCTGCTAAAGCAGTCATCAAGAAAGGGAAAGTGTAATATTCAGTCACTTCTTCAGCCTGACCAGGTTCAGAGCTGCAGCCCTCGTGCCTCCACAAAGCTAACTGAGGAAGGAGTTAAATCATGTTTCCACATGCTGGCTTGTTCTCTGTGAAAAGAATTAAGTTCCTCCAGAGCTAGATAGTCTTCTTGGGAACTTTATTTTCAGTTAGCTACTTTGTACACCTGAGCCATACAAACATAAAGTGTATTATTGTCCTAATCTGAACTGTACAAACATAAAATGTACCATTGTCCTCATTTTAAAAACAGAACTGAAGAAAACTAGCCACAGGAAGCACAAGACAAAAGGAATTTAGATGATCTGGATACCGTCCTTAGCACATATGATTAATATACCCAGGTCAGATTCCTAGTTCAATGTGTTAATCCCATGATCACCTTTGCACTCTGGTTGCATGAATAGATGTGTCCTAGCAATACCTTTTTCAGCTATTGCTAGGAGAGGAGTAAATGGTCTCATATTCTGCATGTTTTTCTCAGACTTGCAAACATTTCAAAGACTAATATCATTCTTAGGTTGCATACAAAAATGTCACTCCATTTCTGATGTGTTTTGCATGTTCTTTTTTCTTCTTTTGTTCATCCTTCTGTTACATTGTAGTCCAATAATAGGTCTTCCTGAAAATAAGATGGAAAGTTCTTTTGTACCTGTGCCATATCAGGAAAGGCCAGTTACACTTTCTGTAGCACTGGTTGTGCATCCTGCATGTACAATGGAACATTGACTGTATTCTGTTTTGTAGGTTGATTCCTATGATGTGACTGTGGAAGAAGACCTTGGAGAAATTCAGCTAATAAAAATTGAGAAACGCAAATATTGGTACCAGGATGACTGGTACCTTAAGTATGTCACTGTAAAAACGCCAATGGGTGACTATTTGGAGTTCCCATGTTACCGTTGGATTACAGATGAAAAGGAGGTTGTCCTTCGAGATGGAAAAGGTGAGAACATTATAAACCTGATTTTCCTTCAGAATGTTCAGAATTTTTCCACCTCTTCTTCCCACCTACCTCCCAAAATTCTTTCTCACATACAGACCCATTGCCACTCTCCTGCATCCTAGGGAATAGCCTTTCCCCACTGACTAGGACTCCTTTCTGAACAGTTTGTTGGGCTGGCCACTGGCAGTTACATTTGATATTCTGTGAAGCACATGCAAGGAAGACTCCTTATGCTGACTTGGTGCATTAGTCTTGAATTTGAAGGCTGATCCTAACAGAAAATTTTGTGTGCTGCAAGCCATTTTCATCTTATTTCAGTTGTGTGTCTGACTACCTACTTAATGTGATCAGGGTTGGGGTAGATTATTTGTTGTTGTTTGCTTGTTCCCTCCAGTGCTTGCAAGGGTATGTTGGCTGATGTAGTGGTCTGCAACATGGGTACCTGAAAACTACTGAAACAGTGTGTGAAATAGTAGGAAAAAATGTTTATCTTTCCATTAACTTGTTGACTACTCCTGGCTGATGAATTTCACAGTGGAAGCCCACTGTGTCCTATAATAACAACTGTGTGTCAGTTTATTTGGTCTCCAGAGGAACTTTTGTTTTTTCATAATTTGATTTATAATAACTGCCAAACTTCCATGGAAAACAGCTTTGCATGGCTTTCAGAGCATGGTGAGTACAGACAAAAGCAAGTGAAACCCTAACTTGAACACAACCATCTGGAAGCCATTAGATATATAAGTTATCATTGTATTACCCCTGATATTTCCAACCCCAAAGCTGTTTTCATGAATCTCCTGCTGGCTTGATCTGCCTTTGCATTTCTGTGTGTGAGTCACATACCTTGCCCTGTCTCTGATCACTAAGGTCAGAAGTCTCTGTCTTAGTTAATTGCATATTAAATACATGGACAGAAGATAAAGCTGTCTGGAAAGGAAGCCTCACTGTTTTTATTTTCTCGTGATATGAAGATGTAATTACTATCCTAAGACGACAGGGGAGAACACAGATTGAGGAGAGAGGATAGGAAGTATTTCCTAGAGATGCCTTCTAACAGAAAAGGTTATCTGGAAAAATGTTGTAATTTCATATTTATTTCATCTTATTGATGAAAATGCCCTTAGATACTGAAAACTCCCCATACCGTGTTCAGACCATTTAACATTACATATGTACAGCAAGTGTCTACCCTAGGAATGCAGGCTTTTTATATACAGCTGAGATGGATGTTCCTAGCTTGTACTAATGACCCCTTGGAGTCACAAATTTAGGATCTTGTCTCCTTCCACAGACTCTCTAGGAACCTATGTTTCTATCCAAGGTATTAAACTGGATAGTGTAAGCATTTCCCACAGAAACTTTGTAAAGGTGTAGATCAGAAGTTTAGAGGTTTGGAAACTTTGGTTTCCTTCTCAAGACCTGTACAGTGATAGATAGAGGAACCTCATAACCCTGTCTCTTTCCACTGTTTCACAGCAAAGCTTCCCCGGGATGACAAGACACAGATTCTCAAGCAGCACAGACGCAAAGAGCTTGAGATGCGTCAAAAAATGTACCGGTGAGTTTCCCATAGCTCCCCCAAAAATCTAGGGCCTGTTCTTATCAGGTCAGAGTTTGGCAGAGTATTCTCAGATAGACATATTTGTCTAATTACCAGACTGCTAGATAAGAGAATGCATAAGTTAGCATATTGGCCATATATGTTTTCTATTTAGAATTCACTGTAAGCAATGATCAGCCTGCTGCAAGAGGCATTATGAGATACTTGAATCCCAGATAAGTCTGTCTGAAAGGTTTAAGTGGGAATTCAGTGCTGCAGACTCTGTGTGGGCCTTCTGGCACACAGATGTGTTTTCAAGGACAATTTGAAGGCAGATACCATTTGCTTTTTACAAGCAGTACTCCAGTTTTGGAACATGATCTGAACATGTCAGTTCTTAGCACAGCTTTTTGGTTGCTGCAGCAAGCAACCATTGTTGTTGTTTCATTGTTTCCTGCACTGGGATGCAGTGGAAGATTTGCCCTTCTCTGAGTGGATTGGAATGTGCTATCAAAACACATTTGTGATATCACCTTTATATTGCAATGGACATTTCCTAATGAAGGTCACAATGGTAAAATGCTATCTTTTATCAATGGGTAACTCCGGAAAGCAGTAGACATTTCCTTTTTCAAGAGACACACTCTCTGTTACAATAACAAAAGTTTCTTCCACTTGCATCTGCTTATCGTGAGAGTAAGAATCAGAAGGACAAAGAGGCCATTAAGAGTTGATGGGTTGAGGTTTGATGTATGTGTGGTAAATATAATTTGATTAAGAAAGGATCTTGCTTACAAATTATGGGAAACAGAGCAGAGGAAAATATAGTTCAAGAAGAGGTGTGGCACAAAATTTTACTTACCTATGCAAAAGGAAGGCAAAACCATTTGTAATTCCAGGGAAATAGCTGTTTACAATTCAGATGCATAGCTGATAACGCACAATGCCGTCTCTGTGTGGCAGACAATTTAGAAATACCATTGAAACAATGTTTGCTACAAATTGCCTTCTTTTGTTTTGAAATAAAAATGAGGCACAGTGCAAGAATATACATGGCAAAGAGTATGTGCCATGATCATTAGGAAGTAAGGTTCTTCCGAGGAGCTGAATCAAGACTATCCATGATTCTCAGGGAGTTGCCTTTTGGAGGAACCTAAATACATCTCTGAGTACCTCTAGCTACTGTATCTCAGTTTTGCAAAAACGTAGCCCCAAAAATGCACGTGCATTGGCCAGCTGTAAATCTCTCTGTGCCCTCCTCTCCCAACACATTTGAAACTACTGCCATTTGCAGCCAAATGAGATAACTGTTTAGAAATGTCTCAGGTATTAAGCTGCTTCATGTTTTGTGAAGGTAAGTGCCTTCCGCTGTACTTCAGGGTTCTGCAGGGTACTGGTAGGTATTGATGTGGCATAAGTCACTATTTTTGTCCCAAATGAGTCTGCTGAAACTTTATTTTATAGAGTTGAGTCACGGAAGCAATGTAGGTAAAGGAATGACACAGCACTCATGCTGGTAGGGTTATATGGTCAATCCAGCCTCTCTTTTTTTCTCAGCTGGAAGGAGTGGCACCCAGGCTTTCCCCTGAGCATCGATGCCCATTCTCACAGTGATCTGCCTCGTGACATCCAGTTTGACAATGAGAAAGGAATTGACTTCATTCTGAACTACTCTAAAGCGTAAGTGTTTGTGGAACTTTAGGAGTTTTTCAAAGTCTCTTTTAGGGCAGGGTAATGATCTAATCATCTTTTAGGCTCCATTGGAATCTCAACATTTGATTCTTTTCTCACATAAATATCTGCAGTCAATTAGAGTTGGAAAGAATTGAAGGTTTGGTTGTCTTTTTTTTTCTTTTTTTTTTGTTTTTAAATATATCAATATTTTAAGGTTTTCACACTGGAAACTGACTGAGCTGCATTCTCATTAGAATTCTGGCTGTAGACAGAAGAGGCACTGATGAAGACCATAAGAGGGGCTGACTACTGGCACTTGATGCCTTAGGCTTTTGGCTTAGAATCACAGAACTGTAGAGGTTGGAAAGGACCTCAAGAGATCTTTGAGTCCACCCCCCCTGCCAAAGCAGGTTCCCTAGAGGAGGTCACACATGTAGGCATCCAGACGGGTCTTGAATATCTCCAGAGAAGGAGACTCCACAACCTCCCCCCGGGGCAGCCTTAGTTCTCAGGGCTGCTCCCTAGAGATACTTCTTTCCTCTGACTGTTAGCGGTAATTAAGTCTTTTGGAAGAAGATGGTATCAGTGCACTCCTGACAGTCTCCTGAAGAGAAAATGTTCTGGGCTGCTCATCAGTTAACCACATTAGAGTGTAATCTTCTGGGGGCAACAAAATCACTGTCCACCCACTTGCACATGGAATATCATTGAAAAAAAAAACCTACGAGATGGGGTCCTGGCCATTGGATGAACCTGAATAATCAATTGTACTCTTTGAAATATAACAGGGGATCTCTCTGGCCTGAGTCCCCTTCTGAGCTGTCTCACATGACCAAGTCAAATCACACTATCCCAGACATCTCACCATGGTATGAGATGGTGGGCTAGTCTGACATGAGACAAGACTGGTCCAAGATCACCCATAATTTCTACACCTGTGATTCTGTTAATATGCTGGTCTCTTCATAGCTTTGAAAGATGTTCCTCCCATTATTTGGGTGATCAAATGCAGATTATGTCATGCAGCATAGTTTGGGGAAATAGGGAGTTTAACAGCCACACTAAAAGACCAGCAGCTTCTAATAGAGTAAACACTTCTTTATCTGACTCCATCTGGGGAACTGACAGTGACTGGAACCTTACATGTCAGAGCACTGTTGGTGTTACATTATGCAGCTGAATTTCTATACCAGCACAGAGACAAATCCCATGGCATGTTCTGAGAGAATATATCTGCTTGGTTTGTAATTTGGAAAACTGGACACTTCAAAGAACACGTTTTTTTTTCTGCCTGTATTAGCTCTGCTATAGATTTCTCTCTCCTCTCTGTCCCACACTAAGATCTATTTTTTCACATTGAAATGGTGCTTTGTAGCATCAGCAAATATTTATACATTTATACATATTTATATATTTATAT
>VXBZ01004971.1:0-122031 GCA_013399135.1 Heliornis fulica | reverse complement strand
TTTTTTTATAAGTCCAAATCAGATTATTCTTGGTCTGTAGCCAGGACTTTAATACAATGCAGGCTAGACTACCACAGCCTGACTCCAATTCTTGGTTTATCTTTTCTCCATGTGCAAACTGATAAATTACCAATTTAAATGTATTGAATTATCAAATGTTATAATTTCACTTTTTTTTACTTCCCAGAAAGTGCTGGGAGGAGGCACAATGCATATCTGTGAAACACTCTGAGATTCAATCAGGTGGGATAGCAGCACAACCCGTTTGCCATGAAACAGATCCAGGGGTGAGGCTATTCAGAAAAAGGGAAAAACTCATCACAGTAGTTGTGTTGTGCTGTTGTGAAAAAATCTGTGGCAAAATCAACAAGAGTTTCTCAAGCAAGGGAAGAAAGCAAATGTTATGCAGCTTTTCTCTTGGTCCTGCTTCAGGAAAGAGTCTAGCTCAGAAGAGGCAAGGAATAACTCCCTCAAGGAAGATGAGATACGTGAAAATATGCAAACCCCACGCAAGGTCATTGGAATCTCCTCTTGTTACCTTGATAATGGCATGATATTCCCAACTTTTAGAGAAATCCTGGGTTTTCCAAGAGCTGTTGCTTCTAGCATGGTGTTGGTGCAAACCAGCCATTTTCCATCTCATTTAGGAGATCTGAGTGATGCAGGAGCAACTGCATATGAAAGCCAGAGATGACCTTTTGCCATTAAAAGGCATATCTGATTTGGAGGCTACATTTCCCTTCTAGCAATCCCATCCTGCCAATCTGTAGCATGTTGTCAGAAATTCTGGGTTGCAGCCAAGCAAAACTTGCAAACAATTCAACACAGTGCAGGAACATCTATATTTGTCATTGACTGTAAGGGCACCTCCCCATGAAGTAGGAACTTTATTGCAGATAGCCATTCTGGAGAACTGGTATGACACATGAGAGACTTTTCTGCAGAACAGCAATGTTTTTTTGCCTGGCACATTTGACTGAAAATCTAGACTTAGACTTTTGTTTGGATGAACCGTGAAAAGCTTTGGAGAATGAATCTGATAGCCCTTATCTAGCTACCCTGTGGTACTTGGGGAAGCTGGGACAACTATCTGCATGAGTGGTCTGGAAATACATGGGGGAAGGCATGGCAGCTTCCTTGACTTTGAGTGCAGTAGGAAAGAAGTCAGGGAAGTGTGTTTGGAAATCCAAAGGCAGATGTAGAATTGCAAGGAGTAGCAGTGGGCAGGGATCACATTTAAGAAAAAATGTAAGAGCTGTAACAGTTATATCAGACTTAGGGAGTAGTGGAAAAAGGGAGGGGTAAGTAATTTTGCTTGGGGCATGCAAACCTGAACTTAGAAAGAGAGAGATGTGTCTCAGAGATAACTTATGCTGTTGCAAGGTTGGATCTTTACATGCTGATGGCAGTGGATAATTCTGTAAATTTACAAGATTAACCATGTGTAGGTGGGGATAATCCTGAATGTTTGTGATGCTGATGTGACCTATGCTATCTAGCAAACAGAAACCCTCACTGTGGATTCTTCCAGAAATGCAAACTTGTGTAGGTATTTTGGATCAGTGTTGCAGTTGGACAGATTGAGTTCTACAAGCAAATCTGTGATCCTTTTCCAAGATCCAAGTCCTTTGGAGTTTTGTTCCAAGAGAGGACATGCGAAAGACTGCTCCCTTTAGGAAGTGTTTTTTTAAACATCCCAGAATGGATTTATGCCTGGCATTCAGCAGCTCGAACCACAGCAGGTTTGCGACTACATCCCAGGTGCTGTGCCTACTGTGGGTTTTTTTATCAGCCCCAGGTAGGATGTCACACACACGTGCTGTCCACAACCAAGTGACTTGGTTACTGAGGTTACAGATGCATCAAACTTAACCAGCTGCCCAAGTAAATAGAAAGCTCTTAAAAACTCAGGCACCTTGTACTGTAAGAGTCCAGTCTGGCCTTGGCCACGTAGACAGTTGTTTCTCCATTTAAGAATACTGGCTGGACTGATCCTGGGTTGCGTATGCTCTAACTTTATGCAAATCAGTCAATTTCTTTGTGTCACTATACAGCCCTCTGGATTGGTACTAGTAATGAACTTGGCACTCTCAGCAGATGCTAACTACTGGTGATGTGTGAAAGCACTAGTTTTTCTGACTATAATTTTTATACGAGGTAGGTCTTAAAGTGCAGTGATTGTAGGCTGCCAAGAACAGCTCTAGAAAGGAGTTTGATAAATGTAGTAGTGGAGACTGGGCTCTTGCGAAGCCTTTCAGACTGGAGTGTAATGGTACAGCAAACAGATTTAATTCTGTAGGGTGACCAATCTCACATTCCACTACTGAAAAGTTTGGCTATTGTGTGTAGGTGCATAAAAGAGTGGAAAAGAATGTGGAAGGCTATTGAGGAAGCTGGAACTGATTTTTTTTCAAAGAAGTTTTGTTTAATTTTGTTTTTAGAATGGAGAATCTTTATGTCAACCGTTTCATGCACATGTTCCAGTCCTCCTGGAGCGATTTTGCCGATTTTGAGAGGATCTTTGTCAGAATCAGCAACACAATCTCTGGTGGGTTTATCAACATTTACTCATGATTGCACTGTAAAATGACTACTTATCTTGAACATATCTGATTAAGGTTGAAGTGTCTGACCCATACTTCTGTACTCCCATGTTTTTCCATAAATAAACTGTAATTTCAGACTGCTGATCACACCAACAATCCACAGAACCAAAAAGTGAAATTATGATCTTACACAAACTAAAATTACCGGAATCACTCAGTGACATTCTGAGCTATACTGGAGGTCAGGTCAGCTGGGTGTCATAGTCCCTTCTGGCTTTTAGAAACATGTTTTCAGATATATGCAAGTCCCATAGGACAGTTTTTCATAACTATTTCACATTTAAACCTAGAGATAGCTCATTGGGGGTGCTTATCAGAGCATATTAGGTGATAAGGCATTTTTGAAAGTTTGACCATGTTTCTCCCACTTAAGCCATCTAAATACTTAGTAAATCTGCAAAGGAGTGCATTTGGAAAAGTTCTCTGCTAAAAGCAAATACTAGGGTGTCTCCTCTGAACTCCTACACAGACTAGATCAAAGGCTGTTGGCTGACAACCCAGACACATGCTCAGTCCTGCTTCATTGCTGCTGACCAGCTTCTCATCCCTGTCCTGACATGAAGAAGGTACCACTGCCTCAGTTCTGCTATCATAGCCTCACCTGTAGCTCCGCTCAGGCAGTTCTCATAGGCCATTTGTGTCAGTGACACAGGGCAGCTCAAATGCTTTTTGGTGATAAATTGTTCCCAACTGGACATTTTGACAGAATTTCAGGTATTAGAGTGTATTCTGTTAGACCAGCAGATCTGGAGATGGGTTGCAAAGACCTGGGAATGCCCTGAGTGCTGTAATTTTTTCATCTGGTCCTGCTGCAGCCAAGATGGTCTGTCATCCCACAAGGAACCGTGGATCCAGCCTTAAAATTCTATGATTCTATGATCTTGTTGGAAATCAGTGTGAGTTAGGCCTGAAAAGGCTTATGGCATTTATTCAAAATGCTATCTCTTTTCAAAAGATGTGTCAGAATTAGTTGTGCATACTGCATTAAATGCTTGCAGTGCTTGTCATATCATACTTTTCTTCCTGGTAGACAGTAAGCCCTCTCTAAGAATGTGAGTTTCACTTTTGAATTCAAGGCCAGTTTCTGCAATATTGTTCATACTGTTAAAAACTCCACTGATGCAGTATTACGATGTCAAAGACAAAATACTACTTTTCTTTAACACCTTTCAACATAGAAGTCTTTGCAGGTATGTAAAAAAATTGTGGATAGATGTGGGTTTGAAGTTCATGGTGCTCTTTCTGTAAAGCGGGACTGGGAAACCTTTGTTTTGTGAGTCAGACACAACCTTTGACTGTTGCCCATGGTTATATTATTTTAGTTTATTTTATTGTACTATTTGATATGAGGGACACACAGATACCATAAGTTGGTTAGCATCTGGTTCCTCCAATGTGTGTGAATGGCCTGTTCATGCTCTGCAAAGGAAAATACTTTTTCCTCCAGCTCTGATGTTTTGCTCCTCTTCATACTGCCTAAGCACAGAATAGCTATTATCAGCTAACAGAAATAAGAAAGAGTAATTTCTGCAGTCTGTGGTATAAAATAAAGCACACAAGCTGGCCAGAGCTATTAAAAACTGATTACAGCAATTTGTTACATTTAATAAGATCACTTCCTAAAGTACATTTAACACAGTAATTAGATATAAACTACAATTAATTTCATTGATAACATTTTCATACTCATGCGGAAAGCTCTGATTCTGTGAGTTTTAAATGTCAAGCATCAGTCTCAATTATATTAATGTAACTCTGAATCTGCTCATTTGCAGGCCTTGGCAGAAACAGGGCTAATGGAGAAGCTGGTTCAAAGCATTCTTTCAGTCATGAAGTGTCTGTCCAAGATGATGAGTCATTTTTTGCTTGGTGTAGACTTCAGATACAGCTCCAGACTCATTATGCAATTGATAGAGATGATGTAAATTTCAACTTTATGTAAACTAAATTTTTTTATTTTTGCTGCTCTGTTAGAAAGCATTGTGAGTTTTGAGAGGTTTTGTTGTTTGTTTATTTGTTTTTTTTAAATTATCACTGCATTCCTTCAGGTCTATCTTTTTTATCCTTTCAATCTTTGAAGTAAAAATAAATTGCTTTCAGAAAAAGTTCTGTCTAGTATGAAAATAGGTAATAGTGGAAAATGTCACTTGCTTCAATTTTTTCCCCTGAAGACACAATGGGATTTTTCACATTAGTCATGTTTTTTCTCACTCTGAATTTGTAGTCTGCAGTGGCAATATGGTGTTATGACACAGAACACTGTAATTGTGGAAAACATCCGGTAGTACTACGTATGTAATAGTGAAGAGATGAAGTACCCCAAACTAGCCTTTTATTAAGAAGAGGTGTTAATCTCAGTTTATAGTAGCAATTGAAAAATAAACAGAGGATAAAATATTTAACAAGCAAAAGAATGAACAGTTTTGCTTAGTCAAAGTTAAAACCCTTCCCCGGGTGTCCCTTGCCCAGCTCCAGCTAAGAGAACTGCTCCAGCCATTGCTCCAGTCATTCCCTACCCAGGTTGGTCTGTAATTCCCTTCTTCTGCCTGTGACATCTTTTTCTGACTCATCTCTCTGTACTGCATAATCTGAGAATTTGAGGAGTGAGATTTAAAAGAAGATAGAAGACCTGAGAAGAGGATCTGCAGATGGAGAGAATAATTTTCATAGGAGTAGAATATTTTACTTCTTGTTGCTTCTGTACCTGGAGAAACAAATTATTATCAATTAATTTCTTCTAGAAGTGAAAGCAAGAAGTACATTGTGCATTACACTTAAATGATTTTTTTTTTTAAATTCTATGATACCTTTTGAATTCTTTTCTTTTTACTTTTCTGTAGTCAAAGCTGCAGTGCGCTGTAAGAAAAGGTGGGAAGGAAAGGAACAATCCTACAGTGCAGTAGGATACTGATGCAGTGCAGATATTGATGTGGCAGGCTTGCTTTTTTTTTTCTTTTTTTAGAATATGTGATGCAGCACTGGAGGGAAGATTTTATGTTTGGTTATCAGTTCCTGAATGGATGCAATCCTGTGCTGATCCGGAGATGCACAGAGATACCCAAGAAGTTGCCTGTGACTATGGATATGGTAGAATGCAGTCTGGAGAGGAATCTGACCCTGGAGGAGGAAGTGAAGGTACAGCTTTGAGTCAGATTGGACTCCACCTGTTCCTTCTCATATCTTGTAACCTCCGAACCCTTTTCTAACTGCCTTCAGCCACATCTCCTCTCTTCAGCCTGTATCATTGGCCATGGCAAAGTCTCCTCAGACTGGCAACACTTCTGTGAACTGTTTTCTCCTGTGGCCTATAGGCCACACCTTTCTCCAGGCCAAGAGATGTCACCAGGAGGTGAAGACTCTGGAAGCTTGGGCTCCCTTCAGCTGGCAGTGTGAAACTTGTTTGCATCTTAGTGCACTGCATGAATGTCCAATGGTTGGTCTTTGCTGAAAAGCTCGCTATCAGACTGAGCAGGCACAAGTCGGGTAGCTTAAGCAAAGGTGCTTGCTGTCTCAGTGACATCATCCTTGAGCCATCAAGAGGAAGGGAGGTCCAGTGGCTGCTTGGAAAGGCGCAAGCCACTCACTCTCTGGACAAGACTTCCCAACTTTTGTTCCAAGTCTTGCTGCTTGCACTCTGTGAAACACATCATCCTCTTCTTTTTTTTTTCTTTTTTTTTTCTTTCCCCCTTCCCAACCCCACCCCTCTCCCTAGCAAGGAAACATTTTCATTGTGGACTACGAATTGCTGGATGGTGTGGATGCCAATAAAACAGACCCATGCACCATACAGTACTTGGCTGCACCCATCTGTCTGCTGTATAAGAATCTGGAGAATAAAATTGTACCCATTGCAATCCAGGTGGGTTTACTGTCAGGTTCTTTAAAAGGACACATCACTTCTTGTCTCATCTTAAACAGGAATGACTTGGGGTTTCATATTCCTTTTATGTCTTTCAGCTTGGTCAAAAGCCTGGACCAGACAATCCCATATTCCTTCCTTCAGATGCCACATACGACTGGCTGCTAGCTAAAATTTGGGTTCGATCATCTGATTTCCACATCCACCAGACAGTGACCCATCTCTTACGGACACACTTAGTCTCAGAGGTGTTCAGCATAGCTATGTTCCGGCAGCTGCCTGCTGTACATCCCCTCTTCAAGGTTTGTTCTTGCATGAAGGGATATATGCAGGTCAGGGAGGTTATCACATTAGTTTGACAAATCAAAAAGAAGTCCCGTTAATAGCTCAGCAGAGATAGTTTGGCTGCCCTGCAATGCAGCATACAGCTAAGCCACCACATCTTCCAGGACTTCAAACTTTATACCTGGTTGATGTTGAATTCAATCAGAGAATTTGCCTTCTCTCATTGTTTGTCCTATTTCACAGCTCTTGGTGCCACACATGCGGTTCACAATAGCCATCAATACCAAAGCCCGAGAACAGCTTATCTGTGAATGTGGCCTTTTTGACAAGGTAAGTAATCCCCTTTGAAAATCTTCATTATTCTTCATGGTCCTGTATGTGTTTTATCCTTTAACCATCATGTATTGTCTTGTTTCTTGACCTTTCTACTAAAGAGCAAATGTAACTAATAGCACCTGAGAAAACAACATACAGAACTGATGCCTTGCTGTGCTAAAGATGCTATCTTTGACACCTAAGTAGGCAATTGGAATTGGCCAATATTAGTAGCGAGTCAGTATCTCTCTCACTCTAAAGCCACATCAGCTATGAACATAGTGCAAGGTAACATAATGTGCACATACATCTCTGTGTATGTATGCACACAGGTATGCACCCAGTTTCTCTTAAGTACTCCACTTCTCCTCTTGGGGCATATTGGTGAGCAAAAGAATTTGTGATTGCAAAAAGAAATTTGCATCAGAGAAAGGCATGTAGATAAGATAGATTTCTAAGCCCACAGAGTAGTTGTATGCTCCAGCCTGTCTTCTTGAATTTCCAAAAATGGCAGATCTGCAGATGTGCTAGGATTAAAACTCAGCTTCATCTGAGTCAGTGGAAGAAACATAGCTGTATACCATGGACTGCGGTGGAGCACTTAGGTTACATCTGATCATCTACGTCTGACTGCACTGGTATTTAACGTGTACCCAGCTATTCCTCCCTTGCCCCCACCAGAAATGGCAGACTGCATCTAGGAACCACAACAGTCTCTGTGACAACATGCTAGCAGTAAATGGGAAGTTTGGGGAGGTTTTAGAAGTCCTTCCAAACACTTCCAACACTTTCTCCAAAGCACTCTGTAGTAGCAGTGTGTGGTTTGGCAAAAGCCCTGTTCTAACACATTCCTGGTTGCCTTCACACACACAGATGCTGGTTCTGAAGCATAGGGCTGGCAGAAAGTGTTTTGGATTTGAGACTTTGATGTTGCTGTACTTATTATTGTGTTCCATCATAAGCAGGTGCTGTAACTATGGAGAAAATGTAGATATTGACACTGGCTCATGAGAGAGGAGTGAAATCTCTGAAGTTAAAATGCACAGTTGCAGCAGGCCTCAGCGGTTCAGTACTTGTTTGTGCAGAAGTGTGGTTTTCTCCTTGAAAAACAGATTCACCAATATTTTGAATACCATATCCTGCAAGTTTGGAAATCCAGTCTTGACACAAAGTGAACATAATCTACTGTTCCTGTCTCACTGTTCTTCCTGCAGGCAAATGCTACAGGTGGAGGAGGACATGTGCAAATGGTGCAGAAAGCAATGAAGGATCTCACTTACAGCTCTCTCTGCTTCCCCGAAGAGATCAAAGCTAAAGGCATGGACAGCAAAGAGGATATCCCCTACTACTATTACCGGGATGATGGCATTAAAGTCTGGGAGGCCATAAAAAAGTAAGAGATTGTTGTTCTAGAAATAGTTAATAAAGTCGCTGTCACAGAGATACAACTTCATTTTCTCTCTTCTCACATTGCTCTTTGTCACAGCCTTGCAAACAGCACCTGGGCTGTTTAGTCACAGGGTGCCTTTTCCATCCAACATATCTCATCTGAGGAAAACATGTATCATCAGCACACATCTTCAAAGACTGTTAATTCCTGCCCTTTTCAGCCCTGTTTTCATACATTCTGTACTTCAGAGGCCCCTTTATAAGTATATACATTCCAATAGGCTTTCACAGAATTTAACCCTGCAAAGAAAATTTAATTAGCCCTCTTTTTTTCAGTTGTGCACAAAGCAAGAGAGAACCCAGCTTTCTAACCCAGCCATGGGAGCTCATCAGGGTTCCTGTGGAGTGGAGATGTAAGCTTGGCATGCATGACAGTTGTGTTTTGAAAGTCATTAAATTAGACATTAACTGATTCAAGTAAAACCTTTCTTAAAATGCCTTAAAATTGCAAGGTCCAAGTTTTGTCAGGACTGACGGCAGCTCTGAGTCAGGAGAGGTACTGCAAGGGTACACGACCACACAAACGTGGCTCCTTTACTGACGTGAAACCCTGCCTTAGATTGGAATGATTCATTTGGGTTTTGTTCTACAATGGCATTCCATTTAACAAACAGCATATTTCTGCATGGCATAAGTTGCCTACTAAATATGCAGCTGTTTCTGGTCACATGACTTTTGAAAAGCATGTTCATTAAAAATCAGATCTTTTGTGTACCCAAAGTAGAGGGTTTGTCATGCAGGCATAATGTTTAAGGTGTTGGGTGCATCTCTGTCTCTTGTGTTTCTCTGGGGTTTTTTGGCACGGGGTTATCTTGCAATATTTCCTGCAATTGTCAGTGCCCATTTGAGAGAAAAGGAAGTTATAACTTTTCTGTGGTTGTTTTCTTGACGTAGTCCGTTTTTTTGTCCCTCTTCTCTTTCCTGTGTTTTCTTTGCTGATTGAGATATGCCTTTTCAAATACCAGATATTACTTAGTCAACTCAATATAGTTTGACTGTTCGTGGGTGTTAGCCTAGCTAGAGGAAGATGTTACACTGCTTCAAACTTTGCCTAGACATTCATAAGTGAATAACTTGGCTTATAAATGGTGTGGGCAGTACCTTTTTTGAATGAACCCAGGGTCATGCATGTGTCCCATCACCATGAATCTCCTGCACTGTGCAGGGGTGTCAGTCTCCACTCTTTTGATGAAATAACTTATATCCCCAGCATTGCTTCATGTGTGGTAGCATAGACTTAAGAAAGCTGAGAAGGTTGATCTTTTAGAAACAATGAGGCTCACGTGAGGAATTTTTAAATCCTTTGTCTAATACTTAGCTTCTTCTTGCTCATATAACTGCAGATAGATATTCCAACCCAAAGATATTCTAACCCCAAAAGCCTCATCCACACTTTGCACTAATTGATGTTTGCATGGAAGTGGGTCTAAAATACTGTTTTTTGTAGAAAAAGATTACCTTCTGTATGCATTTGGCACAGGTGCCAGGTGTTAGAAGCAGAGGTCATGCAGAGCAGCTTTATCACTGCATGTTGCAGGATTTTTCTTTTCCTTTGGCTTACTCTGAAGCAAAAATTACTTAAACTCTTGGTGTTCATGCAGTTGTTTATCTGCTTCAAGAGCAACTTTTGACTTGATTGTCTAATAGAAACCAAAAACATGATAGACTTATAATGGTCTCTTGATAGCAACAGATTTATAGCTTATTAGGGGGGAAATCTGTATTGGATAACAATTCTTAATCCCATCAGTCAGCTTCCTCAAATTCAAATATTTCATCCCATGGGTTGTTGTCAAAATATTTAGCAGGACATTATAGGTACTTGCAGAGCTAACAGAATATCTAAGCATAGCTCAGTTAACCAGTCATTCAGTCATGAAATGCAAATCTTCAGAAAATCAGGCTTACTTATTTTTACTGCTTTAAGAATTACTTCTGTTATCTTAGTATTTTGAGAGCATTTATTTCTGAGGTGAGTTAGCCTGGGAAGCTTTTACAGAGAGAGGGATTTTGAGAAGAGGAACTGAACAGGGAGGAGATGACAGCTGTATGCAGTAGTTTAGGAAAAAGTTCTAGACCTTTTCTCCCCAAGAGAAACTTTTTGGCCACCCCCGATTTGAAGTGTGCCACTTGAGTTTTATGAAGAAAACAGTGTAGATGTGAGATCTATGCAGGAGCAAAGCCTGAAATAATATAATAAAGCATACAGGACTGTTAAGGGAATGCAGTGTACTCCAGCATTATTTTTGTTGGGGGAGGAAGTGATGCTGCAGTCAGAAATTAATCATATTTGCCTCTGTGCATTCTCACTGCTTGTGGGAAGGAGGTAGGAGGGTGTTGAGACTTGGTCTTGCGCTTCTCTCTTTCCCTATGCAGCATCAGCCTCCTCTGAAAGGTCAGTAAAGGGTCTTCAGGGAATGGCAGGTTTATTTTAATGGTTGGACCAGATGATCTTAGGGGTCATTTCCAGCCTTAAAATTCTATAATTCTATGATTTTCTCCTTTTCGTTTTGTCTTGTTCATTTGTTCCTATGTCTGCAGTTTTGCAGAGGATGTTATTCACATCTACTACGAGAGCGATGAAGTGGTGTGTGAGGATGTGGAGCTTCAGGCCTTCATCAAAGACATTTACGTCTATGGGATGAGGGGTGTGAAGGCCTCAGGTAAGGTGTCATAATTGATAGCAATGCTGCGTGCACCATATGCCTGGAACTGTTGAAGACCCTTCTCCTTCTTGGCCCAGAGATGTCTAGTTTTATGGGTAGGACCCTGGATCAGGCCCTCCTTCAGGAAATGACTCCTTCCTTTGCCACAGATATTCACTGTGACCTTCTGCAACTCATGTAATCTCTCTATACACTGGGGGTTGGTCCTTTGAACATGTCTTCTCATGCTTTCAGCATTAGTGGAGGGTCTGTCTGAATGTGCTGTTGGAATCACCAGGCAGACAGGTAGAGATTACAATGAGCAGTGCAAGTCCCTTGAATCCTCTCCTCCAAATCCTCTCACCAAACAAGAACAAGAACAAGAACCTCTCCAAGAGTATCTTGTTGTGCTTCATATTTGTTTAGCATTTGTGTTGTTGAGCTGTTCTGTTCACAAGAGAAGATACTCATAATTATTTCCAAGAAATATTTTCATTTGCTCTGTCTCCCCTCCCTGCCTCTCATTTCTTGCAAATCATTACTTGGCTGTGGGAGCTCTCACCCGTTACATGGCTCTATTCTCCAACCTGAGTTAACCCTCTTGCCTTTCCCTAAATATGGGTGGTTTTTTCTTCCACACAAATTTTGTCTGAGCAGGTTTTCAGGAATTTATACAGGTGCATGCGGATTCTTCATACCGTCCTGACTGATTTACACCTGTTAGCCAATGATCTGGGCTTTGGCATTGCATGCAAAACATGTTTCTGTGTGAGATCTCCAGGCGAAACTGTGATGTTTCCACTCATTACCAGTGTGACCTGGTGTTTAATAGCCTCCTGGGTTCTACTTGCCTGGACAAGCAAAATATTAGGGGATCCCTAGTTACTATTAGTTTTGTTTGTCTAGTTGTCTCTCAGAAAAGCTTAAAAATGGCTTGCTAGTAGGAATTTCATGCTTGTCCCATCTTGATATAGGACAAGTACTGAGCCTTTCCAGGGCTACAGCTGGGGTGGGATGCTCTAGGTGCAGGACTGCCACTGCAGGTGGGAAACCTGCCAGGTCTGCAGCATCCCTGTCAGCACTGCTAACACTCCAAAGACTGTGACAGAGAGCACTGGTACTTGGCTGGGTCAGTAAAGAATGGAATGAGGATAAGTGGGGAAGGCTGTTGCACCTGTGGGACCCCTTCCAGTCTCTATTCCTCCTCTGGGAGTGCTGCTGTGACTGAGAGTCTGTCAAGCCCCTTCAAAGATGAGTGCAGTGTGCTTAGGATAGCAGGAAACAGGAGGAGATGGTGCATCCTGTCCTCCTTGGGCTTGGTGGCTGGCCACAGCTACCATGTGCGTCTTCCCCTCTGAGGCTGTTCACATCTGTATCAGGTTGCTGTTGGAGATGTGAAGCAGCTGGTAGCAGCAGCCTGAGCAGCAGCAGATCACCCCAGGGTGCTGACAGGTCTCTAGGTATCCTGGGACCTTGGTCACATTGGTCTGGAACAGAGAGTACAGGACAGGACTGTGACGTAGTGGGGATAGGAGAGATACAGGTTTGGTTGTACTTTGGTAGCAAAGTATTTCCCTAGTTCCTGACTATTCCCTTCTTTCTTTTTATAGCTCCGTTTGACTACTATTCCCCTTCAAAGACAGCTTTATGTAGCTATTTCTGTTCCTCATTCTATTGTTTCTCTTTCACAAGTTCTCATTTCCTCACTTCCTGCTACAGCAAAGCATCTCTCCCTGCACTCTCTCTCGCAGTGCACTTGATTGCTGAGTCTTGGAGCTTTAAAAATACAAGCACATGATCATTTGCTTCTTGGCACAAACGTTGCCTGTTTGCACTGCAAACTGAAGGAAAAGGGAGCACCCGAAGCCCGTGCCCTGTGGACTGACTGTGTTCCTTGCTTCAGGGTAGGTAGGGTGAGAGGACAGCGATACAGTATTTTTTAAAGGTGTCATTATACTTCTCTTTTCCCTTAAGGAATGTCACTTACTTTGCAAAGTTGGTGATGCCTCACAAACCTGTATGAGATAAGGTAGGATCACTCTGTTTTTACAGCTGCACAGTAGCTCCTGTTAGACCACATAGCAAGATTCAGAAAGAGAATGCCCTGCTCTTCTGCAAATGCTGCACGGTCCTCTAACTCATGCCTTTTGAGTAGCTGATGGATAAGTGGGTTACTTCATAGCTGGGGTACTTAAGCTTTTCTTCTCTCTCATTTAGGGTTTCCTAAGACAATCAGGACACGAGAGAAGCTAGCAGAGTATCTCACAGTGGTAATATTCACCACATCTGCCCAGCATGCAGCTGTGAATTTTGGTCAGGTAGGAATTTCTGGGAAAACTGCTATTCTTTCTGGGCTGGGAGGTGTGTCTACCAGGGCAAGGTGTGAGAAATAGCTTTTAGTGGATGTACATGCATTACATTACTCTTTCTGGTCAAAGCAAATGCAGAGCCATCTGCAAATCCCCATGAAGCCTGTGGAAACACAGGTCTTTTGGAAAGTGAGAAAGCCATTGAATCCTAAATCCAAAGCTCAAATTTGGGGTTCTAACTTGTATATTTTAGTTGTAATGATTTTATTATGGTGAACACTAATTTTAAGCATTTAAATGCATTGCTAAGACCCCTTTCAGAAATGCTGAATGATTCAGGCATATAGTCCAACTATCACACTTTCCAGCCATCACCTGAACTGCCTGGCTATGGTATGTGCTGGCAGTTTGTGGCATGTTCTGCAGGGAAAAGCAGCGAGTTGTGCTAAGTGCCTTTACTTTGCATTTACTGTGAGTGTATGCACTGGTGTCTACCATGGGTTGCTGTTGTAAGCTGCACTAATTTGTCAGCGTGCCTGTGCTGAAGCAGCATACACCCCATTTTCAGATGTGTAGTGCAGAGCTATGACATAGCAGCATACACCATCTGTCTTTGAGTTAGTTCTGCTGGCTATTTCCAACGGCTCACTCCCAGCAATACAGAGATCTAGCTGGCCTAAGGGAGCATTTACCAAGGGTTCTGAGTTAACTAGTTGAAAGCTGCCTTGCATGTCTGCAGGACTTCCGCTTCTGCAACTATGATTCTGCTTTCTGCAGCAGCATAGACATGCCTCTACAAGGTAAAGTTTCATTGAAGTCAGTGGAGTGGGAGTCCAGATCCTCAGTGATATCTAGATATTTAACTGCCACTCACATACACAGAAATTTGAAGCAGTACATCTATGAGGATCTAGAGGTCATGTATAGTCAAGTTTTCAAAGCATTGATGTGCTTAATATTCCCAGTGCATGGAAAGGACATTGGTGCTCATGTCTTGAGTTTGCAAGACAACTGACAACTCTTCGAGCTTCCTCTATGATGTTTAATGTGACACACACACTTAGCCTGCATTATGTCTGCCTGTCTTTACTGACATATATCTATCATGAAACTATAGTAACAGCCTGCCTTTCAAATGCTATTTCTTCCAACATCAAGGTATTTTGGAAAGAAGACTTCACAGACAGAAGCAAATGTCTTTGTAAGTCTGTATTGAACAGCACTTCTTCACTGAGTGCGTGGTCAGAACTCAAACAATCTCCCTAGGGAAGTGGTCACAGTGCCAGGCCTGTCAGACTTCAAGGAGCATCTGGATGATGCTCTTAGTCATATGGTTTAGTTTCAGGTAGTCCTGCAAGAAGCAGGGAGTTGAACTTGATGATCCTTATGGGTATCTTCCAACTTGACGTATTCTATGAGCTTCTTTTAGGCATAGATTCTGGCTTCAGGCATGGATGATCTCAAAGATAAACAAGGAGACCATATTTCCTATGGTGATTATTCCCAAACACATCACACATCCCTCCCCATGCTGACCCTCCTGTCCACCCCTGCAGCTCAGGGGCCCTGAAGCTGTTCTAGAACCAGGTGTCAAATTAAACCACACTCTTCCCGTGCCACATCCATGACCAAAGATCTCGGAAACTATTAATTTCTGACCTGTCATTACAAGTGACTTAGACATCTCCCAGTCTTTTCCTTAGAAATTCTGTCTTTTCAAATCCCATTAAGAAACCATCTCTTAATATTACCCAGAATATTCAGGTTTAACAGAGAAGGTAATAAAAAAGTCCTTAGAAGGTAATAAAAAAGTGCTTGGAAAAGAAAAAATTATAGTAAGTGCAACATTTCAGATTGGCCGCAAACTTAGGGTCATATCTGAGACAAAATGTAACACCACAATCTCAAAACATTGCAGCAGGCCAGATATGTTCTGAGTTCCCAGTTGGATGCTCACCATGTCCACATTCACATGCTATATTCCATGATGCGCCAGCATCTTTCACCTCTCTTACTGCCTCACTACAGTTCTGTGGGCATGTTCTTAGAGCAAATTTTCCAGAGAAGTGCAACTGGAAAAAAAAGAAATTTTATCAATTATAGTGTTTTTATAAAAGGTTGATTCAGATTACCAGAAGATATTTCTGTTTAATAAAATAGCTAAGTCCTTAGACTGGATGGTGAATGTGGTCTGTGTGGTTAGCCTGTGGTTAGTGAATGTCTGTGGTCAGCAGAATAACAACTCCCAGTTAGACAATCCCAACTCTCTCCCTCTCACCAGATCCTGAGAAAGACAGTAGGTACTTTCTTATCTCTTTCAGCTCTTCCCTAGAGCAGCTCTCTGTCCTTTAGTTAGTATCTTCTTCTTCAGAGAGGTGCATATTGCAGAAGCAAACTCCCTTGTATCAAGATTCCTGATTGTTGGGGGTTTTCTTCACTGTTCCTAAATGCCAGCCACTGCAGTGTTTCACTATGCTCTCTTGCTTTCTTGTGCAGTATGACTGGTGTTCCTGGATTCCCAATGCTCCACCAACAATGCGCCGTCCTCCTCCAACAGAAAAAGGAACAGTCACCATTGAGCAAATTGTGGAGAGTCTGCCAGACAGAGGACGTTCTTGCTGGCATCTTGGAGCTGTCTGGGCCTTGAGCCAATTCCAGGACAATGAAGTAAGTCAGCCTCTCTTCTTGAGCTGGTGGAGATATTCATGAGACCTTGAGGGCCATGGCAAGACCACACAGGCTCACAAGATTGTAGTGCTGTGCTTGACTTGACCATGTTTTCCTTTCTGTGGAGATGTATCAGTGGTATAGATTTGCTCTTGTTCTGCCAGATGCAAACCAGCTCTGCGTGAGAAGTCATATTTTTACTCTGAAGCTCTGTTTTAGGCAAAATGAAAGTTTTTAAACTCAAGCATGGTGTTACTGAATAAGGGTGCTGGTGTGGGAGAAAGAGGGTTACAGAGGCACAAGGGGTTTTCTACTCCTTGCTCCAGCTGCAATGCTGGTGGAGAAGCTATGGCACCTCTGTGTCACCATGTCCTGTCCCTTTGGAAAATCTGCCCCAGTGCCATGTGCACTACATCTACGGCTTGTGCCTGGCTGGCATGAGGGAAAAACAAACCAAGCCTACAGGAGGCTTCACAAACATGTTCAGTAGCCATTTCCCTCATGTACAATAAGGTTGTAGGTACATGGTTGTCTCACCCAAGGGCTGTGTCTGGAGCATGTTTTGAAATCCTTAAATAAAAGATGATGGACAGAGGGTACTTCAAATAAAGCTTTTCTTTAAGAGGAAAGCAGATTTCAGCTGAGTAGATAGTAGTATGAGTAGTGTCATGTGAGATAGTTACCTGAAGCTGATAATATGCCATTATGTATATTGACAATGGGGTTGGTATTGGGGCACCCTTAGAAACCAAGCTGATTCAAGCAACCATCAGGTTGAACATTTGACAGTGTTAAGTCAACAGACTTCCACTGTCAATAAAAGAAGCAACTGTCTTCTTTTCATCCCTGGCTGTTCATTCCACTCCCATGCTGTCCTTTTCTTTAGCACCACATGTTTATGTGGCTATGCAGAGATCTGGCTTGGGAGGCTGATCTGGCTGACCACTAGCATGAAGAAAATGCTTATTTTTCAGTGGATCAGTTCCCTGCAGGTGGAGGAGATGCCACGTAGACACTTGAACCAGCACTACAGAAAGAAGCAGGGATGGAAAGAAGCAGCCAGCAGTGGAGGGAGGATGGCACAGCAGCTTCCATTGGCAGTACCAATGTAGGCTATCTTAAATATTGGTAGTACTGTTTTAGTAGTAGCATTTGTCTTAAATTGGCTGTTGTTCTGATGGATGATAATCTGATAATGCTGAAACAAAGTAGCTTTTGCCTTCTTAAAGCATGATTTCTTGGTGTTTTTCAATTAGCTGTTTCTGGGCACATACCCAGATGAACACTTCGTGGAGAAGCCGGTGAAAGAGGCTATGGCAAAATTCCGCAAGAATCTGGATGACATTGTCAACACCATCACTGAGCGCAACAAGAACAAAAAGCTTCCTTACTATTACCTTTCTCCAGATCGCATTCCCAACAGTGTTGCTGTTTGAGCAGATACCCAGGAGAGTTTGGAGGCATGTAAAGCTAATGATACTTTCCTGTTACATATATGCCTTTGCAATGAACTTTCAGAAATGGATAAAATAAGAAACCCACCCTCTCCATCAGAGCTGACACATAGTCTATTTGGACACTCAAAACAGATTTGATCATGACTAATCTTGCAAAAAAAGTCTAGTTGACAACTCTCTAGGTCAAATTTGTTACAGGTTTATTCTTCCAAGACTTTTAAATTAATCTTAGAATTAGTATTCATGTTTCTGTTAGCTTTCCCTCTCCTGATGAAAACAATGTAATCGCAGATTCCTTTATTGAATAAAAATAGTATCATGACCGATAAGCCAGTCACATCTTTAAACTCCTTCCTCTTTTTAATATGTGACCAAAAAAAATAGAATCTTTAAAGTTTATGCATTGGCTTTGATCTGATTAAAACAGATGTAAAATATTGTCACCACATTTGTGAATGTTAATCAGGATGAATCATGGAATCATAGAAAGGTTTGGGTTAGAAGGGATCTTAAAGGTCACCCAGTTGCACCCCTCTACTATGGGCAGGGACACCTTCCACTAGACCAGGTTGCTAAAAACCCCATCCAGCCTGGCCTTAAGCAGGACATTTTCTTAATATAGCTGATGGGATTTTGTCAGTTTCTTACCATGCTCCCATGAAATGAGGTAGTCTGACTCACAAATTTCATACCTGGAAAAATCCTATATATATTTTACAGGAAACTAGACAGGTTTGTTTTAGCCTCTACCAGTAGAGTTTGATGTCATTCATAAGTATGGACAAATGTTGTACTTAACACAATGACAAGAAGTACAGAACTAGCAGCGCTTATATTTGATTTGATTTCTGTTTCATTGCTGAGACTGATGGTTTTTGTGGATAGTTTATTTTCTTTTGTGGGGATGAAGAGGCCATTTTATATAATGATAAATGATGTGGAGAAGGGTTAATTGACAGCTTCTAGGAGGTATTTTTAGATTTTGCCAGTTAAGCATAATTGGCTTGTTCCATCTTTGTTAGAAATAACTGAGTTTTGCCTCTTGTTTAGAGGTGATTAGGTTCAAGTACATGGAGCTTTGGTTAAAGTTCAGAGAGTCACTGGGATACTGAAAGAAAAATGAGCTTTGGGAATTTTAAGACTCGTGGTTTTGTTGATAAAATTTTTTTTGTTTATTTTTCCTAGAGTTTGTTTCTTGTACTGGCTTAAGCCAGCCTGCAGTGTATTTTCTTAATAGATAAGAGAGCTTCTTGTGCTAATAAAACAAAACTGAACAAGAACACCTACCTCTGTTTCTTAATATCTAATGATGTATGTGTTGAAAACCTTGTAAGAATAAGTACCGTGTGCTGTATAGAGAAATGTAGCTTCTGCACTTTGAGAAATACAGTTATTTCTATCATTCATGTATTACTTGGCAAAATGGTACTACTAAAATATATGCTATTTCTGTTTCATATGAAGCACAGACATGAAAACTGATTTTAGACCCTTTACAGCAGACTAATTCCTTTTTTCTTCCCCCAGCTAGAGTTTCAGCAAAAATGTGGAAGGTAAGACCACTTCCTGTTACTGAGGAAGTATATTTAAGATTTGTGTATCTTCCTTTTACTGCAACCCATGAGAAGTGAGACTGTAGTAACTGAGGCATGCAGTTGTATAGCAACACTGGAACAGGACCAGGAGATCAGATCAGAACATGTGAGCCAGAAAATAAAACCCAACAAAAAAATTTAAAAGCCCAAACAAAAATTTAAAAAAAAATCCCAAAGGCAAAAAAGTGCAACAAGCTGATGCTATATAATCAACATGCCACCTCTGACTCTTGTTATGCCTCTGTGTACAGCAAGTGCCCTCTTGCCTCAGCTTTCAGATGATAACGGTCTGCACAGTCAAGTACCTGTCTAGAAAACAAAATATGCAAAGAGAGGCTGATGGCAGAGACTGATGGCTGTTCTTTTGCATCTGTTGCTTCTGTTCCAGCCTGTGGGTCTGGGATACAGGTCGGGTTGATGGGAGGTTTGGTGAATTGACAGCACAGCTTTGAAGGCTGATATTAGCAATCTCATTCAACTGCTGGAGAGGCTGTGTAATCCAAATGCATTGATTCTATATTGACTAGAAAAATTGAACTTGGAGACATCTCCTTCAGAAAGTCCTGGCAGTAACTTTGCAGGCTCTGGCATCTCAGTTCTGCTTCTTGGTGTTTTTTTCACGAGAGGACACTCTAGCTGTAAAACACCATTATTACTAGTGAGAATTGAGCTGGGAAGAGTTGTCCTAAAGGAATGTCACAAATAAAGGAGACAGCCTAATGTTTTTCCCCCAAGCAGGTTAAAAAATCCTCTCCTTAAGGAGAAAAGGAAGCCTTGGGATGAGGTGAGATCTTCAATAAGAGGACAGGGCAGGCATTTCCCTGCTGAATTTTCTGAATTTTGAGTTCATTGGTGACAGTAAGGATTTGGCCCTTTGCAGCCAGCCCAGCTCTCATCAGTGCCCTCCCCCCACCATGCTTTCCTCTTTATGCAGGGTGAATTTACCCCTGTAAAGTCCTTTTAGGACATTCCTTTTCCCAACCCCCAAACATCCCTTGCAATTATGCCATGCTTCTCACTACTCATTGAAACAAAGTGCACATACTTCATAGTCATCCCATATGAAGTAAGCTACTTGGGGTTTTTTTGCAGTCAATTCCCATTGTACAGGTGGGAAATGGAACAAGATCCATGAAATCCAGTACAAATCAGCTCTCATTTGAGGTGTTTCTTTTATAGAAAGATTGTGAGAAACTTGCTTGCCTGCAGCATGCTAATTTTAGCTTTCTAGAAAGCAGACTACAGGTTCAGGCTTGGCCACTCAGAATTTTTTGGTCTGGTGCATGTAGGGCAGAACACATAATAATCCCCAGAAGACCTGTTTCTAACTAGCAAATTTTAATCACTAGCTCGCCTTTTCTGACATGGAAGTAGCTACATGGTATCTAGGAAGTTAATTGCACATACTGAGATATTAGTATAAAAAGCTTAGGGTTTTTTTATTACTATCAACAGGAATAAATAATAAATGTTGCATATTCAGACATAGCTGGTAAATTTAGAGGTTGAGTCATGGTTTTTTTATGGCCAGAAGAGCTGGCTATGATTGGTTAGACTGATCTCAGTGTAACACAGGTCTTTGGATTTCCCTGAAGCATTTATCTTCTAAAGTTCAGTACAGGGGTCCTTAATCTAGGAAAATAACTTCTGTGAAACATCACTCAAGATTTACCAAAATACATGGCTCACCGTGGTGCTTGAGTCACTTGTCTCACTGTTGAGTCTCTCCTGCTGTGCTTCTAGTTCTGCATGCACTCAGGTTTTCCTTCTTGCAACAGACAGCTTCTTGCAGTGTGACTGAAGCTCTTTCTCTGACCAGTTCCCTACTACATCCTTCCCCTTTCTTTTGGTAAACTGAATAGATTCATTTCCTGGAGCCTTTTGTTGTAAGACTTTCTTTAAACCTCTTATCCGTTACCACTGTGTGTCCAGTACATGGGCAGTTGACAACAGCCATTAATTAAAAACCTATTTCAGTCATTATTTCATAGGCTGCATTTCCTCCTGCTTGCAGCTGTATGTCTGCATAGATTTAGGTCTTTGACCTGTAAAACCAAAACAACATCTTGGTTGTTTGCAACCAGCAGCTCAAGAGATCCAGACTGGATGCTGGTCTCTGTGGCCCAGCCTTACTAACTGCAGTTACCAGAGGAAACTAGGGTGTTTCTGTGGCTTATCACCAACCTCTTTATGGCACCAGCTTTTGACATTCATATTCAGCTGCTGTTGACTCCCAAAGTCTCCACTACACAGGTAGGTGGTAGGAACCAAGCTAGAATGCTGCAGCTGGCACGTGCTGTGGCCACCCTCAGCAGAGGCATGAGAAAGTGGGATGGGAGCATCAAGGAAGCCTTGTCTGCAGTATCCTGCCAGAGGCAGATACAGAGGCACTCACACAGGTGCTGCATGCAGGGGAGGACAGGCACTGGCTGCTCACTGGCCTGTCTTACTACACAGACATGTGGGTACATGCATACAGGGATATACATCTATCAAGACGACCCAGGCAGGTGACATGACTAGAATTGCACAGTAATGTGGTAAACCATCACACACACGAGAGAAACTTCAGGTGGGCAGAAAGGTGTTACCTGCATTTGGGTTTTGGCTGGAGAGCAGTCTAAAAAGTCTAATAAAAGGTTATCTGTGCCTTTTCATGAGTGTAAGAAATTGCTGCCATCTCAAAGGGAGGTGTCTACTGTCTTAGTAGACATCGCAGGATATATGTCATCTGCACAGAGAGAAAATATAATCTATAGAGATTTGTGCATAACCACTCCAAAAATTAGAGGCAAAACTCATGAAAGAAGGGTGTCAGTTCTGTGATCTGACAACAAGTCCCGAATTTCCTTCCCTTAATGCTTGAGTTTCCTTGCAAAGCAAAAACCTAATGTTGCAGTTTTCCAGATAAATGGATAAAATCATGGATAAGGCACTGATTGTGTCTGGCAGTGGCAGGAGAGAAGAGCTTCACCAGCTGAGGTATTAAATTCCAGTCTGAATATGCCTTTACCTGGCAAATACTGGAAAGGTTAATTGCCTTATACAGTGAGATGAAGATGTCGAAGAAGATGCTGCTGCTTCTGACAGATCTTCACAGAGACTGGAGATTTACAGTTTTCATTTTCATATTATGAGTTCTAACAGAACAATTTCTTTTTTAATTGAATGGATATGGAATAAATTGCTGTGAAGTTTGAGGAGGGAGGTAGCTGGAGTAGTAATGCTCAGCTGCTTCTCACAAACCAATGTTATCAATTTTAACATCAGAAGCAACAGAGTGGTTTAAATGTTTGTTCATTTTTGGTTTTGTTTTGGGGTTTTCTTTTAAGCAGATGTGAGTAAAGATCATTTTGCACATAGTTCAGCTTAATAAGCCTGTTTGGCCACACAACAGCACAGCAAAGCAGGAAGTATATGTTGCATATTTTGGAGATCACGAGGGATGTTCTGAATGCTGACCCGAGGATATCATTGAGGTCAGAAGACAGATAATTTCTTATCTATAATGTATTTACGTATCTCTGTACCATTTCAGTTTTAGAGTCAAGAGCAGTTTTAATTGGCCATTGCCACCTTATCTTCAGCAGCTACCAAACTCTGGATGAAAGCCTTTACCTCAGGATACAGTGAAAGGAAGGCAGAAGATCTATTTGTTAATAGTCTGCTGAAGCTAGGAACAAAAATAGGCAAGATTCTAGGGATGCTCTAGACTGACATAGATAATTTGAAATAATCGATGGCTATATTGAGTTATACCTACTCAGAGCTGTCTTTAATTTTTGCTTTTATAGATATTACTGTCTACTTTGATCCTTTTCTGTTAATTCCTTGGAATGGCATGCTTCCTTTATCTCACATCTGTTTATGGCTAGAAACTTTTCCAAAGCACTAGAGGGCAGCAATTTTATATTAAAATAAATCTCTTTCCAACCTTGAACAATACTGGTAGCAGAAAAATGAGCCCTGGTTTCTTCTACTATTCCACTTATCCAACAGAGCTGATAACCTTGTTTAGTAACACTTCTGATTGCTAGGGCCAAAGCCACATCATTGGTTTTTTTTTTATTTTTTGTTAACGAGTCATCATTCATCCTTTGCAGTACTAAAGCCGACTTCAAACACACAAAGTCTGCCACTTGGGTGTGGGGTGCTGGCTTGTCCTCACTATTTCTGCTTTTGTATTAGAGCATCTTTCGGTGGAAGAGCGTGAAGAAGCTCCCTCTGTGCGCAAGTCCCTGCATGGAAGATCTACCTGTCTCACTGCTCGTGCTAGCCACCTCTTGGCACATGGGCAGCCCCAGCTGTTAGAGGACACCCCTTACTGATACTGAGCAAAGGTGTCATAATGGGGCTGTTGCCATCTATTTAACAATATCACACTGCTCATGCCTTGACCGACAGTAGTACATGTCAGTTTCACTACTACTTGAGCTGTGAAGGTGATAAATCTACGGGAGATTATGAGCAGGGTGTTCACATCCCAGCTTTTGGTCTGGGGGGAATATCTTGCTCAATACTTATGCTCTTAAGATTTTCCAGGAAGATGCTAGATCCTTTTCAGATATTTGGGAATTACTATCTGGAAAGCAGACATTTGAGAGCAGCTTTTTCTCTCGTACAAAAGACAAATCTCTGAGCCAGGGAAGACCAAAACAGTAAGAGTTTGGCATTTTAGGTGGCAAAGTGTATGGGATTAGAGTTCCTAAACACTGCATGGGTCTGAGTATAATTGTGGTTTCATAAAACCTGTGCTTACACCACAGACAGTGAAAGCCGAAAAAAATCAAGTTGTATTAAGTCCTTTCAGCTTCGGCGGATGACTCGACACCTCTAGCATTCTAACTAGCAACAGATTTTGGTTCATTGGTTCAGGGACCAAAACCTAGCTTTTTGGATTTAAGTCTTCTTGGTTTGCAGAGAGTAGTGTAGCTAGGTAATGTCAAGGCCAGGTAAGATTAACTGAATTTAGCAGAATAACAAACAAAGGAGAAACATGGATAAAGACCTTCGATCTGAGCTGTATTGGGCTTTGGGTAATTCTGCCTCTAAATCCAGAGAGAGTCATATTTTCTACTAGCACAGGTCCATCTCTAACTGTCTACTTACGTCCAAGCTTCAGTGCATGAGATAGTCACTAGCTAGGTAAGAGGAGATAGTCAGGTTAGTGGGATAGCTCATGGAATTTTAGTGTCTCCTTTGGAGCTGTCCTGTACTGTTCACCTCAGGGTTGTATCCTGCACTAGAAAGACAGTTTTGCTTCACAAACCACACAGCAGTTACCTGTGTTACTAGACAAATTTCATGTTGTACATATGCAATTGGAGGACAATGCTTGAATGCCTTCAGTGCAGTGGAAGAAATACTAGGTGAGCTATTGTTCAAATATTTCCTTGTAAGGGTTAAGTTGGAACCTAATATATTAGTTCTAACATCTGGACTTTGGTAAGTCTCTACCTAGTTTCAGATTCAGATTCCCTGGTGAGTACAACTGAAGCTACATCCGGCAGTCTTTTAACTTTAGTTTTGCAGTGTTTAAAATCTAGTACTTGGTGATTAGTCTCTATCTGTAATTACGTAGCTGTTTTATTATCTCATTAAACGAAACAACAAAAAGTTATGTGGGAAGTCAGTAAACTCAATTGTTCATAGGCTTCCTTCTTGGAAGACCTTGTTGAAACCAAGGGAGCACCACCAGATGGCAAGTGGGTCTACCAGAATTTGCTTACCTATTGCAGGAAGAAACATAGCACTGAGCTTTTCCATGTTCCTATCTTTGCCTCTTCCAATAGAAGACACTGGACTGACACCATGATTGGGTGAATAAGTTTAAAGTAAGAGCAGGGTCATGACTCAGAAGAGAAGCATGCCCTGAACACTTGATCACACATCCCAGGATCTAATCGTCTGGTGGACTTGCTAGCAGCACCAGCATTTCCCACTGCATTCCCAGGCTGCTTCTCACATAAGAGGGAATTGGCTTTTTATAGGGAAGAAGGAAAGAAAATGAACTGGCAATGGGAGAAACCAGGAAGGGTGTTTTTTATTGTCTGTAAATTCCATATTCAAGACATAAAAAGGGGAAAAAAAACCACATTCAGGTGGGAGCTACAAGCACCATGTGGTAAGTAATGTCACTTTTCTTTTCTGTGGACACAGTAAAGCTGAACTCCCCTGTGATTATATAGAAAAGATTAACTTCTCTCTGGTTTGATGTTGGGTTTTTTTTTCCCTTCTCCTTCCTGGCATGCTCCCTCCAGAATGAACTGCACTGTTTTTCTCAGCTCCACAAATCCAAGCTGCTGTTGTTTTCATTTGGTAACAAGACAAAAGCCCTTAGGAAGAATGTCACCATGAAAGACTCATTGACAGGTTCAGCCATTCTTCTCTTTCTTTTTACACATCCTAACTGCAGATGGGTTATTAGTTGCTACTAATACTGTAGTCATCTCCTCAGAGTTATCTACAATGGATCTATTTTACAGGTGTTGCTCCTGAAGTGTCTTTTCCTTTCCATAAAAAGTAGACCTTATGTCTGTAGATTTCTTCTTTCCTTTGTTCTTGCTTGACTGGAAACAACAGTCAGAAAAAATATGAGAAACAACAACTAGTGCTCCCTCATGTTATTTACGTTTCCAGACCAATAATGCAGTCAAATTCTCTAGGAGAAAGTGAGGAGTGGGATTCAATGCAGTAAAGAGATAGGCTGGAACTCCTGGGATGTTCTTGATGCTCTCAGGGTCTTCACCCTTAGTAATATTTTCTCATTCCAGACTGGGCTCATGAAACAACACACAGGAAACCACCATGGTCTGTGTGTGAAGTCTTCATTCTCGGAAGCGATATGTGTATCTGCTCCCACATACCATGGTTATCTTTCACCTATGCCTAAACAAGTAGATGTGCTTATAAAAACTAATGTGTCACCTGTAATGTTCTTATTTGCTGCAGCAGAATAAGATCTCTGCCTGACCTTGTTACATTGCTAAGGCAGAGCAGTTGCATGAGCATTGGAACTAAAGAGTGATTGCTTAGGCCAGGATGTTATTTGTGGTGGTTAGGAACACAGCCTGTGCCTGGTGGAATATTCTCCAAAATTCAGTGGTAGCTGGATGCATATTAATGCTCATAAATTTATGTGACATACAAGAAGCAGTGTGGTGTGGTCTGGCACAGAGAAATATAGAGACTGAAAACGTGAGGTATGGTATCACAAAGCAAGGCAAGTCAGCTGTTCTAGACAAACAGCTTTGTGGTGGCCTTGGTCACCATTTGATGGAGCTGTTTGGAGAAGCTGGAGAGAACTTCCAGGTGGGGAGGGATTAGGAGAAAACTGTGAGTGTCCTGTGTACCAGAAAGTGGGACCCAGCAGGAGGCAGTTGGATTTGAGCTACATATTAATAAACTTTCTAGCTCCAGCATGGCTAACTGTTAGAAACTAAGGCAAAGAAGCATGAAATACATGAAAATGTAGAAGTGATGGTGAAAAAAGGCAAAGGCCACCTTGCAATGTCCTGGTTTTTAGCTTTTTGGTTACTAGAAGAAATGCGGATTGTTAGATGTGAGTGCAAACAACAGAATACTGTTTTCCTGGGTGGTTTTTGCATGCTGATATCCTCAAGGATATGCAAGTTACCACCCAGATATCTGTAAAAAAACACTTCCCAGCCCCTGGTCCAATTCCTGGTTACAGAGCACACTGAAGGATCCATCTGTTCCCACATCTGCGAATGGTTTTGAGTCTCCTCTTCATACACAAACTTGTTTGTCTTTGGAGGGGCCTAGACATTTCCTGTAATTATTCACAGTGTTCACTCAGGGCATGGGAACATACCCTTGGTGGTTTCTGCTGCCTGGTGGCCACTGCTGCAGCCCTTTGATTCAGGAGTTCTATGACATTTTAATCAATAGAGGTTTGCATTCTATGCTAGAAATATTTAAATTAATTTAACTTATTCAGGGTTCACTCTAAAGTTAATTCAGGCTTTTGGCTGCCTGGATATACCTGTATACAGCAGAGGTTTTCTGGGGAGTCTGGCAAGCCAGTTCAGCAGAACTGCACAGATACAGCAGAGGGATGTCTTTCAGGCAATATAATTACTGCAGTTTGTGTTAGTGGTGGAAACAAGACTGAGAACATCCTTTTACACGGGTCACTGATGAGTCCATTCTTTCGCAACTTGGTGCTTGTCTGTAGAGTTCTTTATTCACTTTTTGGTAACTTGGTTTGAGCACGTTCCTCACATATACGAGATGACTAAGACTGTGCATGTCTACATGTGCAGACTGACAGCTGTCACATGTAGTTCCTCCTTCCTCACTTGCTGCCTCTTCAAGATTAATTTCAGGAGAATCACCTGAAGGGAGTGGTATACTGATCTTCCCGAAGACCTGTGTCCTTTTGTCTGTGTGGGAAACACAGCAATGTCAAAGAGCTACCAACGGGGATAGAGGGAGCTGAAGGGGGCTGGAGGGGTGGGGGGGCTGAAGCATATGAGTGACTCATCACATTTAAATGACTGTCAGATACTCTATCTATAATACAGTATTCTTTGGTTGCAGCCTGCACATCTTAGCCAGATTTTTTGTTTCAGTTCAGCAATGAACTGATCCGTACTGTTTGCCTCAAAGATACTGCAGCCATGACAGCAAAGGGAGCTCTATTCCTACCCTCAGGGCTTGGGTAGTATCAAATACAAGTGATAGCTTTTCTTTCTTTTTTTCTCTTCTTTCTTTTTTATTTTTTTTTCTTTTCTTTTACTCTTTCTTTCTATTTTTGTATTTCCTTTAATCAGATGTGGACAAGCTACATGAAATAACGAAGCAGTTCTCTCCCATCCATGAGCAAGACATTGTAAGGATAATTATCAAAGCTGCAATGTAACTTTTCAAGATCTGCCAACTTTTTAAATATCCTTTTTGCATATTCTAGTGTATGAGGTTTATGGCACTGGCTGCTGCCAATCACATTATATGTACTTATGGTTAGTAGTAATCAGTAATCGTCAGTATTCACTAATCAATATGAACAACTAACCTAATAATTGCAAGGTAATCTATGTGCAAGACACATTTGTTGAAAAGCAAATATGCATGTTGAGAAAGCCTGCCCAATCAGATCTCACAAAGTGTTTATGTGAAGTATTGAACAGTCTGGCTTCGTTCAGAGCTTGGCTGGCACTGCTGAACTTAAGATGGTAGGAAATCTGTGTTTGGCCAGGCCTAAAAAAAGTGATCTGGTTTCTCTGGCCCTATGGAAGCAAAAGATCAAAAGCAGACATGCTATACATGCGCCTATGGGAAGTGTGTAAGTGTTGCCTGTCCATTGCATTTGGCCCAAAGTAAAAGTACTTATTTAACAGGTTTGATAGTGGACCACAGAAAATCAGTTTGGTTTCAGACACGTGGAATATTTTTTTATTATTATTTTAACCTAAAAGCAATGGACTTACACCATTAGGATCCTACTTAAGTCTAGCTTGTTTCAGTATGTTCAAGCTGTTCTAGCAGCAGCATTTCACAGCAGGCTTTTCTTGTCTGGAGAGTGGAAAACCATCTGGAAGCTTTCTCCTTCTCAGGATCTGCACTGCTGAAACATGATTTTCCTGGCATCATTAGATCTGAAATGCTAATGTAATGATCTGAGTACTACATGATTTAAAAGTGGAAATGCTGGCATTTCTGTCTGCCAGTTGGAAGTAAGCAAAAGTAATAACTAAGAATGGTCAAGATTTAGTTTTGCTTCTTCACCCTTTTCTTTTACAGGGCTGCCATGACAGCAAAGTTATGAACTAGTTTTCTCAAAGTGTGTATGGCAAATGTCTCTGGTAAGAAAAATTTACCAGATTGTAATGTGCTTTTTTCTTGTGTCTCAAGAAAAAAGCACAGATGCAACAGTAGGAGGATGCAGGATGCTTTGCAAAATGCATGTGCTGGAAAAAGGAGGGTCTGAAGACAGCAGTGGCAGAGTAGGTTGTGCTATATCTGAGTAATCCACAGAAAGCTCAGGGGCTTCCTTGAAGTAAGTGTTCAGATTGTGATATTCAGATAGAGGTTTTGTTCCAAGCTTTTAGTGACAGTATGTTTTCCCATAAAGTTTTTTTCAGAGTTCTACAGATGGAGCTGAAGAAAATCAAGTTCAGGTGTAGTTCGTTTGTGTTCAGTCTTATTCTCAGCCTGGATGAGTTCTGGGTGAAGGTTCAGCTGGGCTGCAGCAGTTTATGTGAAAAATCTCCCAAAACAGATGAAAAGGGAACCTATGCTTCAGCAGTTAACAGGACATGTGGGAAACTTCTGAATGAGACTTGGGCCTGAGCACAGGTGATAGGACAACACTAAGAATTCCAGTCTTATAAACCCTTAAATCTTGTGAGATCAATTCCCGAAAGACCTCAGAAATAATGAGAATACAGGGTGTGGCAAGCAGGTTTTGGTCTGAAAGCTTTGGCTCTTTTCAGAAACACACAGTGCAACCTCACTGCATGGGTTTTGAGTTTACCATTGTCTTCATCTTCATCTGGCAGGACATGCTGTTCTGAAAATGGGAGCACCTCTGGCAGGAGGGGGAGCTTGAATTTTTGGTGGGAAATAGTCTGCAGAATTACTTTCCTGGGGAAGCTTTTTTTTCTTTTTTTTTTTTTTTTTTGTAAGAGCATGTTCTGGCAAAGTGAATGTGACTCAGCCAGAGTGGAGAATTAAGCACACCTTATTAAAAAATCTGAGGACAAATTCAGATCATCCTTTGGTAAAGATTAATTAGGAACAACTTTTCAGACATCTATGCTGGTATGTCAACATGCAGCTGGTATATTTATGAGGAGAAATCAGCTTCCTTCTATTTTCGTCTTGTTGTTTCTTCAGGCAATGTCAAGAACAGTGACCCACCCAACATATTTCCAGAGAAGTATGAAGACACTGTTGAGCAAAAGGTAGTGATTTAATTTCATTGTTATCACTTCATCTCCTCTAAAACTTTATCTGCTTTTTCAATAGCAATACTTAAATCTTGCAGTCAATATCATGTAAAGAGCCAGCAACTAGAAAACAAATTTCAGATAAAAGAAGGACTAGTGGTAGATTTATCATCACTGGAAATTTTTTAACTCATTGTGGATGAATCTTTGAAGATTATGATGGTGGTCAAACAAGTAAAAACTCTCTACCCTGTAGAGATGGTCAAGTGAAAGTGCAGTAGTTATTTATGGCTTCATCATTTATAAATGCATATTTTAACCAGAGAATCCCAGTTTAAGAGAAATGAGGGGAATAAGGCAGAATCTTTGGACAGCTGGGAAAGAAATATGATGGGAAAACTTACATATCTTTGGCTTTTCTATGGCAATGCTTTATAATTTTGTTTATTCCTTTTGGTATAATTTGGTCTGCTGAAATTCATCTGTCTTTGGGATTTTCAAGTTGAGCATTTTCATTATGAGTAAACTGACTGACAAAAAAGTATGTTTAAAACTGTGTTTCTTGCAAGTAACAAAAGGTCTTTTCAGATTGAATCTTGTTAAGCAAGTAATATTTCAGAATATAGTTTGGGTATGTGCTTTTGGTGTTCCAAACTTGGGGCACTTCAAGCTGGTAAATTCCACTTGTTTTTCCAAATGTAAGTTCAATTAAACCATTAAACCATTGTTTCACTTTTCAACCATTCACAAAGCTCATTAAATTGATGGGACCGGTACAGGCAGCTTTCTCCCATTACAAAGACTCTTTGTAAATATTGACTGAATAAACTTTCTTCCATTACAAAGTCCAGATATTTCTATAAATCTATTTGGGTTTCTCTTAAGGTTACTGAAGGAAGAGCTTGTCTCTTCATTGCCATGAATAGTAAGGTTCAAATTCTGTCCTTTTCTCCATAAAGAAGGTGGCATCTTGCTGCTACTGGAGGTTGATTTTCAGGTTTTCTTACAGAATGATGGCTTTGTGAGTTGGTGTCATTCAGAATGAACCATACGACCAAGATGGCCCTTCATGTACTACAGCGTAAGAGGATACTGCCGGTAAAAGAAATCATGCACTACTTCCCCACCACCAACAACCTGGTGAGTGCAGCAGGAGTAATTTGTGAGAGCTTTGCAGTGCTCTGTGTCACCAAGTGAGGAGTGTCTGTGGCCTGACTTCCTGTGCACAGAGTGCCAGTGGTGGATGGCGGTGTGTTCAGAGCTGGATGGGAGATAAGACAGGGCAGATGTGATGCTGCTGTAGGAGGATTTTGGCTTTTGAGGGTCTGAATGTGAGTCAGTGATGAAAAATAGAAAGAAATAACTGACATGAATGTGATGTGAAAGCTGATACGAATCTTATGTGTTTAATACTGCGAGTCTTACATGGTTTGTCACCACTACTCTCTTGCGTTCCTGAAAATAGGTGATGATAGAAGCAGTTCCACAGCAGTTGTGGTTTCTGTATTCTGTCTTGTACCAGTCCAAACATAGTTGTTTCTTTGCTTCAGATAAACTGTTTTGTGGCTTTTTGTCTAGCAGAAAATTTGGACACTCTGGCAAAAATTGAATTCTCCTGTAATTGCTTCAGATAAACTGTTTTGTGGCTTTTTGTCTAGCAGAAAATTTGGACACTCTGGCAAAAATTGAATTCTCCTGTAACTCTGCATATGGAAAAAACCCCATATGCTGTGCATTGTGTCCCCTTTATCTTCAATTGCTTACATTTATGTTCCTTTATGCACCAATATTGCTCCTCTTACTTAGTTACTTAGCCATAGCCACTAAAAAAAAAAAAAAGGTGTGGACTCAAGTCTCTCGATCCACTGTGAAAAGTATGGACCACGCAGCTTTGCCTTGGCCCAGCACATCATACACAGAAAACATGTTGGACCAGTAACATGTTAATTTCTTCAACAGAGCTGCCTCCAGAGTGAGTGATAAATGATGGGCTCTATTACCCAGCATCAGATGTCTCTAGCTTTGTGATTATGATATGAGAAGCTGTAATGACAGTATACCAACCTGCACATGTACAAGGCACTGAAACCTTTCTGCAGACTGAAGAGCAGGGAGGTAAAGATGGTAAGAGTGTTTAGGGGGAGACAAAGTATAAGCCTCCCTCTAACTCTGATATTGCTAAGGATGGGAAGACCCATTTTCAAATTTTTCTGTTTCATGTGTAGAAAGAAATCTCCAATCCCATCCTAAGTGGGGATGTTACCTTTATCGAGGTGGGAGGGTCATTATTTCCTCTCTAATTCAGTCAATATTTGGACTGAGAAATATTCCACGATGTTCTGACTGTAGCACTTGCAATGATGGTCATGGGACTCCCTCCTTAGACAGGAAAATGCATTTTACCCATAACCTTTTCTTCATCTATATTTTCCCATATGTAAGCCATGTTAAGGCTTCATGGGAATCTTTCTCCTTCCCTGCTTATGCATTTAGTCTGGTCCTGAGGGCAGAAGACCTGTTTGACTGCACTGTGCTGTCTCTGTCCATCAGTTTGTCTACATCCTAATTCCTTCAGTCATAGTGTCTTTTGAACCTATTGACTGGGTATGATGGCTGAGTACTGAATCTCAATACTATTAGGGTCCTGCAACTTTTCTGGAGATAGATTCTGTCTGCAGAGGGAAGAAACATGGTTTATCACCCTCAGTAATGAAAGGCTGTGGTACGAGCTTAAACACATTGCTAAACAATTTATGCAATAGTCATACAAAAACTGCTTTTCCAGGAACTATTTATTCCTACTAACTTCAATTAACACCTAAAAATTACTGTTTATTATGCAGTTTTTATGCAATTAAATGCAAGTTTGACCATTTTTATTGCTAACCAGTTTATTGTGGGGTAAAATTGCACGTCCAGACACAGTTCTCAGAATGCTAATGTGACATTGTTTCTGTTTTCTAGATAAATAATAACAGGCTCACAGTATCCCTGGTGATTTTGGTTTTCTAAACCTCACCAGACTGATTTTGTGCATGAACACCTGTTGGAATCACAACCCCAATGAGACTTAAATTTTCTGCTATGTTAGAGATGACCAAACGGAAAAACATGCAGTCAGATAATGATACTCACTTGCACTCCTTTTTTGCGGCTTTGTACTGGATATTCAGTCCCAGTGGTGAGTGACTAGTAGTATCCAGGGGGGTTGTTCTTCCCCATGGAAGCCCCCCAGCTCTTAGATCACAGATTCAATCAAGTTGACACTGATTTTTTTTTTTTTTCTGAAATAGTTGCCTTGTAAAGATGTAATTTGTGTTGGAGGAGCAGGTGAGGAGGAAAGGGGAGACAATTTTATGCAAGTGCCCTTTTGTGCTTTGGCTGACATTCTGGGGACCTAAAACTGTCTTGCGTAGGGCTGTGTTATAACCAGCTAGACAAATTATTTTGTGTCTAATCAAGACCCAAGAGTCTTCTGCACCATGCATTATGTCTGAGGAGGATTAATGAGCCAACACAGAGCCATATATTGCTGCGGAGATTGCTTCCAGTAGGAGAGCAGACTCATGGTCCCCCCAGGCATCGCTATGCTGTCTTACAAAGACTCAGTGTTAGAGCAGGAGAGCAGCAGACAGGAAACCTGGCTTCTGCTGAGCTCTCCATAGGTCTTGGTGGAATGGGCCCAGAGTGGTGGGAGGTCTGTGCCTTCTTGCATGCACATCCCCAGTCCAATCAGCCTCTTTGTGAATTTTGGAAGAACATTCAGACGGAGGCTTCTCACATTATCTGTCCAAAGTTTGTTCCAAATTTTCAGCGAGAGGATGAAGAGCAGAAGGAGAGCTGTTCAAGTATCAACAGTATAATAATGGAGTGAACGCTGCTGTCAGATAACTTGTCCTGGAATGTCTCTGCTTGCCACATTTGCCCCCACCAAATCCCCAAGACACAGACACTTGCTGTCTGCTTCCTAGGACATTTATATTGTTTACTGTTAACCTATGTAAAAATAATGTAAAGCAGCAGAAAAACAGGTGACAGCCTCCTCCACCTGCTAGCCTCCCAGAGTCACAACAGAGCACAGAGCTCCAAAGGGGAAATCACTTTCCTCCACAGGACAAATGAGAAGCCTCAGTAGCATCCTGGAGAATTCAGCCATTCACTCCAACAGGACAGAGATCTGGTGAATGTTGTAGATACGCCACAAGTGTCATCATTAAAAGTTCTAAAATGCTAAAATATGGTAAATTTCAGCATGTATTTTCATGACCATAAAACAGGGTCCTGCAGAGCTGCCTACTTAAGGAAGTCTTTAAACCTAATAGACAGATAGAAAGACTTTTATCTCTATCTGTGCTTTTCATGGAAAATACTTCCTAAAATTTCAGTGCAAGGTGTGGAAAACAGGCATAGAGACTTGTCTACAGTGGAGTGATTCTGATCTTAAAAAAGAAGCCCTAACCTCAAAAGACAACTTGTAGGGCTGCTGCAGTGGGATTACGACCGCGCTGTATTAGCTGCCACATGCTGTGCGACGCCCATTGCTACCCCGCAGCTGCTGCCACTGTTCAGCACGGAGGTGGCATGTGGCACACACTGGCTAAGGAGCATCCCACCCCACAGCTTTCCACACCGAGGGACTGCCATGTGGTGCTTCCTGCAAAGGGCAGGTAGATGATACTTTTTGAGGCTGAATGCTTCTGAATAACAACATGAGCTGGCTGTGAGTGCTGGCACATCTCCAGGGCAGCAGGCCAGTGCTCAGTCCAACCACGGCCCAGCAGCAGGTGGTTTGGAAGCATCACTTTCCTCCTCTCCTCAAGGGACTTGAAGACTGCCAGGCTTGCAGCAGTTCCTTCTTGTGTTACTATGCAGCACTACACCTGTGTTTACTTGTGGGGCAAGTCTGGGCAGGAGGACCCCTTCAGCCATATTCACAACATGGTTAGATCCTGGTCTCCCACAGGTTACTGGGAATGGGTTGGACCCTGGTGATCCCTTCCAAGACCAACAGTTACAAGGGAATAATCTTTCTTTCTCCAAGCAAGACAAATGGGGAGAGGTACTTCGTGAGCTGGAGGCAAACAGAGGAACAAATAGAGGCCTGGCCACTTTCAGGGAGACTGGACGGTACTGGCATTAACTGTCATTAAAAAGAAGAAAAAAAAAAACCAAAAAAACAACCCAACAACAAAAAACAAAGAAGGTAAAAGCAAGATCTTGAGCTTCTGCAAACCCCTGGTTCATGGCACGGCCAGTACCAGCCAGGAGAGGGCGCTGAGACCTCATTACACTTGGAGGAATCTGAGCACCTCACACACGTGGGACTGAATAGCAAAAGGGCATCGTCTCTCCTGCATACTCCCGTTCTTGTCGGAAAATATTAACAATCTCTGTTCTCAGGAGAAGCTGTCATTTTTCAATATAACACAATGGCAGTTAACACGGAGAATTCACCCAATAGGTGTGGTTGTTTTTTATTTTTTTGGTTGGTGGGTTTGTTGGTTTTGGTTTAGGGAGCGGGGGGGCCTTGTCCACAGGACACCTACTAGTCTTTCAATGGGCTGTTTAATAATGACACTATTTTCAAGCACTCTTCCACACTATTTCTCCTCAGACAAGAATAAAGCATCACTGTAATAAAACCAGATAATTTTGTTTACTGAAGCACAACTGTAATACCAAATAGGGTTCATTTATTTATTTAAAAGAAAAAATATTTTAAAAATTTAGTGGATTTGAATGAAAACTAGAATACAAAACCAGCCTATATTTCCTGCTGGAGAGTTATGATTCTGTCACTCTTCTCCCCCCACTCCCCATCCCCACCCCCAACATCAGCTCTGTCATTAGATGAATTCAATACATCCTAAATCGTATAACAACACACAAGTGGAAATGTGTGGAGAAGAAGTGTAAGAAAAGACAGCAGCTCACCCTGGGTCAAAGTGATGCTTCATCTATGCCAAAGCCTGTCTGATAGTGGCTAGGAGTGTGTGAGGATGTGAATGTGTGAGGCACAGGCTTATGGCTGCTTGCAACATACTCTGTATTGACAGCCAAAGTGTCAGAAAGTTTGGGAGAGGACAAAGCTTTCCTCACCCTTCCAGTCACAGCCCTGGATGGGGATGAGAAGACTGTGCTTGTGTGAGGGACTGTAGCAAGAATTTCAGTTGTGTAACTCTTGGTGTGATTAATTGGTTAATACATGAGACTAAGGTTGCAATTCTCAGGAGACAGTTATTTGTCATTAGATGGCACTATCTATTAGATACTACATTAGATAGCACTGAGAACTGGTCTGAAGGAGAAACTGCTGCCTGACCTTCTTGTCTCAGGAGCAATACATGGGACAGAAAAATTTCTGGATTTTAAGTGTTACAACATCTGTGTAGGCATTTGGCTTCAATGGGCAAAAAATGATCAATCTTGGTATAATTGCTCTGGCAAGGAGTGCATGATGTTTGGCACACACTCTAAATGATCACACAGATTTCCCAAATTTCTGTAGCCTTGCCATACACATTTTATATATCTCAATGTTGTAGGTTCTCTGGTCTGCATGAGTCTCTTCTGCTGATGTAATCATGCTGCATACAGCTGTACAACATACTGCCATCACTGGGTCAAATAATGCATTCAGCCAGAGCACTAGGATGAAAGAGGCTCTGCAGAGGATCTGAAAAAGCAAGTTTGCAGCACTTCACCCTCTCCAGCACAAAACTTTTCTTGGTGAGTAGTGATCTGGAGGTAGCGTTTTGTGTGTCACAGCAATCTGAACCCCAGTAGCTTTCCTTGGATTTGATGTGAATTGTAGCAAGCAGTAGAGAAGGAGCAGAGGAATGTCACTGACTGTCCCTAGGTCACCTCTCCTGGTCTTAGGGACTCCAGCTGAATGACCTGGTCATAAAGGTTACAGATCTCTGCAGCTCAGCTCTTGAAGTGATGCTTGTGGTGACTTGTGTCCTGGCTAGTGGGGGGAACAAGGAGTCCTTCCACTCCAGTTATCCTTAGTCTGTGCTCCCTCCATCCTGGTCTCTTGCTCAGGCTGAGACCATTGGGTCAATCTGCAATTACACAATGACATGGGACTTTTCTATACGGAGCAAACAAATCTCACAGTGCTGTGTAGAACTCGAAATGTTCTGTCATGATAGTGATTACCTTGTTGCATTTGTAGGAGACTGGCTCTGCAGGACCTTGCAGGTATTTATTCTGAATAGAAATATGTGGCACATAGGTAGCTCTGTATTTGTGCAGTGCCACTTGTCACTGGGGCTTATTCATGGTTATGGTTTTGGAAACAAAAATATTTTTTGAGTCCTCAGGGAGCAAAAAGAAGCATAAAGCGAGCAAATACTTGTAGCATGACTGATTGGTCTGGTGTTGATGCAGTGCTAGGAAGACCTTCCTCTGTGTAACTAGAAGTAGAACAGCAGCTTACTGACATTAAGCTCTCCCAGGTCAATGCAAGATAATATTTGAAGAAAATTCTTAGGCAGGGTTCTTTAAAGGCTTATTCTGCTATATATCATTGGCTTGGTCTACCTTTCTTTAGGGTTTACTCCCAGCAGTGCCATTCTGCTGCCATACTAAAAAGAAGAGTGAAAAAAAGTAGTTAACTGCAAAGGTTACCCTTCGAGGTATGGTCACTTAGTTACTGTTAACAGTTTACCTTTAGAACCAAAAATATCTCAGTACAAATGTTGATGGTTTTAATCTTACAGTCATCAGTGGAGTGGTTATAAATGAGTATTTATGGGTGTAGTTAATCTCACATATGATTCAACCCCTGCACAACATGCCTGTTTAACTCCATTAACTCTAGTGGACATGTAGGCACTAATCTAGGATACAGATTGCATTGGCTGTGGAGCCTGTTATTCTAATTTTTGAGGTATAAGAACAGGTCCATTTTTTTGCAAGTGGAAGGTTGAAGAAAAAATGGAGAGAGGTGAGAGGACAAGCATATAAAGAAATTAATTCATATTGCTTTTTTAAGTATTCTTTTTTTTCTCTGAAAAAAATTACTTAACTCAGCACAGCCCTATGGAATTTATCAGATTATTGCTTATCAGATTATCACACTGCTATATATCCATGACACTATATGCTATATATCCACACAATGCTATATATCCATATGAAAAATTTCCATCTATGTTAACGTAAAATTAAATGAAAAAAAAAAAGTTTAGCCAAGTAGTTTAAAACTCTCTTAAAATTTGTATACCATAGTTATAAATTATCCAGATAGCTGTTTTTATAAATGCATGCTTTATCTCATCTAAGTTTGTTTGTTACTTTGAATTGCTTTTTATATCAGGCAAGATATATTTCTCTTCGTGGCAGAAGGAGAAATGCCTCAGAAGTACCTCCTTGAACTTTGGAAAACCCTCTTTCCATTAGCACAGTGTGGCTGTGGAATGAAATGGGACCACTTGATTGGGCATATACCAATTAACTTTCCCTGCTTCTTCTTCCTCTGCAGCCAGAGTGTCCTGCAGACTCTGGGAAGAGAAGACGCTGCCCTCCTCCAAGAGACCTGTTGCTCACAGGCTTCTCCCTCCCTCTGCTAGCACCACTCTAGGAGCTCTGCATCTAATGTCGCCTTTGGGGAATGACAACAGACCCGTGTTGCTTGGAACTGCTTTTAGAATCATAGGATCACAGACTGGTTTGGGTTGGAAGGGGCCTCAAAGACCATCTAGTTCCAAGCCCCTGCCATGTGCAGGGACAACCTCCACTAGACCAGGTTGCTTAAAGCCCTGTCCAACCTGGGATGAACATTGCCAGTGATGAGGCATCCCCAGCTTCTCTGGGAAAACTTCTCTGTGTCTCACCACCCTCACAGGGAAGAATTTCTTCCTTATATGTTATACTTTAAACCCATTACCCTTTGTCCTATCACAACATTCCATGATAAAGAGTCCTTCTCCGTCTTTCCTGTAGGCCCCATGTAACAAGCCCCTTTTCTGGGGCTTTCTTCCTCAAAGTCTGTGAGCCACTGAGGACCCGCAGTTAATGGTTGAGCTAATGATTTTCTGCCTTAATGCCTCATCTTCCCAAAGGCAGAAGACTGCAGTCAGTAAAATATATTCAGATGGACCCATGGAAACAAAACAAATTACTCTGCCTCCAATAGTGGCACAAACCACAATGTCATAAGGATGAATACAGTATTGAGGCTAGGGTGTAGGGACTTAGGAAGAATACTTCATTATGTAAAAAGAGGATGGTGATGTTCCTTTTCCTTTTTATTTTTTTCTCAAACTTTATTAAGGCTGAAATAGTTTCAATCAGGCTTTTGCCCTCACTTATAGGCCCCCTCAAATACACCTCAAGCAAATAATAAATAATAGTCCTTTCTTAATAAAGAGTCAGAGTACCTTGCATTCAAAGGTACAATGAATGAGGTCATGTAACATTGAAAAATAGATTGAAAGAGATCATGGAAGTTCACTCTTCGTTTTCAGTGAAAGCTGTTTAGAAAGTCTGGTGTTGAACTCTTTCAGCTGATGCCTGGATTAACTGAGTTCATTAAGAAACATTTAACCTACCGATTTGCACTGATAATTCAAATGTCCTGCTTGCCAAGTCCTTGTGCAATATCAGATAGGTAGCGGAACATGTCTGGCTAGCACTTATTTATACTTTGTTTTACTTCCAGAGGCTGTATCATCTGGGATATTCAATACTAACAGAGTGTATTGTACTGTACCACGTATGGATCACCATCCATCTTTTGCCTCAGCACTACTGGGAGAATTCTTCAGTTAGTCATTCTACTTGAAATTCACATAGGAAGATGGCAGAGGTACATACCCAGATTTTTTTTTTCTATTTTAAAATTTTTTCATTGAAATGTCATCTATTTCACACCTCTTAAGTGGGGAGGATAAATCACAGCTGATGTTCTCCACTTCTGCTATTCCAAATGAGTTTAAGCCAAAGGATAGGGGACACCTTTGGTGTTTATGAGGGAGAATGTATTAGGTACCATCATTTCCAGATGAGGTGATATGTGCAGGAGGAGATGATGCCTGGGAGGAAGGGATGAGCCACCTTTCACACTTAATGGAAATGGTTAAGAGAGCCACAGCTGAAGAATCTTTATGTGGGCTCTGTTCATCCAGTGTCCCGCACATATGAAACCTGTAGTGGGGAAGCACTGGAAGAGCTCAATATATGCTTTGGCTGTGGGGTGGGATGAGAGAATCAATACCCGAACCCGGACAGTTGCCACAGAAGAGAATGGTCCCTGTGGGCTCTGAATCAATCATTGTCAAAGGTTAAATGAAACTCAAATACAATTATTATCTTAGAAAATCTCACTTTAATATGAAGTACACACATATTTTGCTTTAATCAAGTGTACTCTGGCTTTGGCTCATAGACAAGTTCACATTTTATGTTACCTTCCAAAACATTGCTGCTTGTGTACTGCCAGGAAAGCACTGTCTGTTCATCTGCTACCCAGGTATTGCTTGTGAGTTCATGCAAGTTCTTGTTCCTTGTGAGATACAGGTCACAAATGCTGTGTCAGTTCACCATTTGCTGCCAGAGCATTTCATAGCTGATTTCCACCATGATGAACAGAAAAGATGTCCCAGAAACCCTCTCAACCCTGCAAACTCTTTTTTCCATGTGTCCCCACATGCCTGGTATAGACTGTCACACAGGGAATGACTTAGGGTCTTTGGCCAAGACAATCGCTGGTCCTCCCTGTCTCACCCATCTCTGTCCTTGTACCCCAGAACCCCACTGCACACTTGTCAGTTTGGTACTGACATCAGCAGAGAAAGTCTCCTCCCAGGCAGTACCCTCCACCCTGTTCTGAGTTCTCTGTGCTTCTCTTTGACTTGTAGTATATTAAACATACTTCCCATGCTTTCTTCCATTTTCTGACACAACCTTTCTTTCCCAAGATATTCTACATTTCCTTGGTTATTGTTTAGAATAGGGAAACATGATTTACAGTTTTACTGTATTCTCTGTATTTTGGCATACTTAGAAGAAAAGCTTGACTGATAGCTACAAATACCTGTAAACTTGAAGTTAAAATGCTTCTGGTGTCTGGAATTTTCTCTATTCAAAAACTAGCCTTCCAAACAAAAGAAAACATGTAAAGCCACCTGTGGGAACTTGTCTGTGAGATTAGGCTGATTAAAAGACTTTCCAGTAGTGTGTTCTCCTGCAGACATCTCTCTCTCGTATCATCCTAGGGATTTTTTGGACAATATTAAGGAAATTGCTATAGCCTGCCTTTCTACACAATCAACAGGGAGACGGTGTCATCACAGTGAAGAATTCTCCTCTACCACCATACTCCTGATAGAATGGTCCGGCACTGGCTTTGCCATTGTGGTGAGGACACTTTTAGTTCTGTTTCTTTGATTTTCTCCTTGAACTTCCCAAACCATTCTGTACCTCTGTGCTTCTGTCTCTGAAAGGACTGATACGCATAGTGAAGACATATCTTCTATCACTTGGCATCAGCATCAGCTACTTCTTTCTTCAGGTTTTTTTTTCCCCTTCATTTCTTTATCTTCCAGGGCATGGACCTTTCGGATGACCTTTTGTACACCATGGTGGCTCTGCAACTGGTTCGGGAGGAGCTTCGCTGTCCACACAGGCAGCTGGGAGCAGCAATCTCGGGAGGTCTGCTATGCTCAGGCATCTTTGAAATTTGGCAACCTTCACTTCTGTGACTCTCTTTACCACACATACAACTGGGACTGACTTCCCATTCCTGACTTTTTGTGCCTGGCTTGGAGATGTGCCTATTCTTTCTTTATGCTGACCATAGTCTAGAGCTAAGCATTTTGGCTTTGTTAAAAGATGATCTGGTATAGCAGCAACATAGTGATTTACTATTGATGGAGTCACAGTGCAGGTCATAGGAAGGCTGTTATCAGCTTAACTTCCTTGCCTTTTGTAGACTAATCAAGCAGTTTAGCTAAAAGCAATATTCCATACCATATTACATCAATTGCAGTATATAAGGGAGGGGTGGAGAGGGGTCGAGGGAATCACTGCTTGGGGACAGGGTAGGCATCAGGTTCCAGGCAGTGAGCAGACTGCATTATTTATGATCCTTTTGAAGGAACTTCTATGTGATTATATGATGACCAGGATTAGAGGGGCCCTGCCTCCAGCCAGGTGGAGGAAAGGGATAACTGTATTTATCGGACTGTGTGGATCCAGTGTCAAACTCACAAGAGTACAAGGCTATAGTGGACATGAGTGCACAGTGTACCCTTAATGCCATCAAGCCATGAAGTTCCAGATCCCATCTGTATTTCTGAACTGACAGAGGGATCCCATCAGCTAACTCTACTGGAGGCTGAAGTGCGTTTAACTGGGAATGAGTGGCAAAAACACCCCATTTTGACAGGTCCAGAGGCTCCATGCATTCTTTGGCACAGACTACCTCCAAAGAGGATTTTTAAAGGGCACAAAATGGTACTGGTGAGCTGTTGGCATGGCTGCCTTAGAGGAAATTAAAGAGCTGTCTACTTTGCCTGGTGTGTCAGAGCACCCTTCTGTTGTGAAGTTGCTGAGGGTTGAAGAACAACAGGTGCCAATCACTTTCACAACTGTGCAATAGTGCACCAACCAAGGCTTCCAAATTCCCATCCATAAGATGATTCGTCAACTGGAGAGCCAAGAATTGATCAGGAGAACTCTTGAACAGTCACATATGTCCAATACAAAAGTCTAATAGAGAGTGGAGACTGACAGTAGATCATCATGGCTTGAATGAGTGCTGCTGTGCCAGACATGATAGAACTGCAATATGAACAGGAGTAAAAGGCAGCCAAGGAGTATGCCACAATTGATATTGTGAATTTTTTTTTTCTCAATCTCTTTGGTGGCAGAGTGCAGGACACAGTTTGCTTTCACTTGGAGGGGTGTACAGTAGACCTGGAATTAGCTGCCTCAGGGGCAGAAAACGCAGCCCCACCACAAGTTTTACCTTTTTCTTCTGATTCTCCGCACCATCTCACTGAAGGGAATGAGTAAGCAAGCAGCCCTGTGGTACTTAGATACCAGCTGGTGCTAAACCATGACAGTTGGCTTCATCCTTTTTCTGCTGAGTTATGTTTTGGGTCCAGAGAGTTCATTCACAAATATTTAACCAAGCTTTTTGAGCTAACTGGTCAAATGTCATTTCTGTGATCTGAAAACTAATGATGTGGCTATATTATCTCCAGTACTACCTGTGTAGCTTGTTACACATATGGGTGTTATACAAATTGTTGAATGCTGCAGTGATCACTGAACCTTAATACCTGCTGACCACAGCAGATCTCTTATCAAATTGCTCCCAGAAAAGAAAGGCAGAGGTTGATACTATGATTTTATACAAGGCATTAAAGAAACTCCTATCTGAAAATAGTAAGGGTTTAGTAGCTGAGATGTTGTTTTTTCACAACAGAACAGGCAAAATGATTTCTGCAGGCTACTCTGCTAACCTGCTCAAATAATTTGTTCGGTGAATTGTCACATGCCAGCTTAAGGCCATAGTAGCCTGAGGATGGATGTACTGGATCATGACAATAACTGAGCCAATCCAGAATCCTGTCCAACAGTAACTAAAAATTAATTTCCAAGCAGCAGAATAAAAATGTGCCAACCACAGAGGAATACACTTTCAGACTGCTCCAGTCTCCAGTGATTCCTAAGACAATGGTGATATCTTTGTGTTTGAGTACACAAATCCCTTAATGCATTTTTCTCCCATGAATTTGCTGGGTTATTTTTTAGACGCATTTTGAAAAATTGTATTCTGCAGCTCACTGGCAAGGGGTGTGAAAATTCATCTTCTTTTGCCTGTTTAACACCTGGTTTTAATGTTTGCCTCTTTAAAACCAGCTATTTTAGCACTCTGTAGCTGTATAATGGAAGAGAATATGAGCAGTCATTCCCTTCTTACCTTCTCCCAAAGCCTTCAGTTTCACAGATGTCTGCTACATCCTTTACATCCCGGAGAGACCTAGTCCATTTAACCAGTCTTTCCAGATATTGTCATCATTATTATAAGTTTTTTTCAAGGTCTCCTCCATCCTTTTGAAATTGCAGCTTCAGAGAGGATTCCAGCTAAAGGTTCATCATAGGCTTGTATGGTGGTGTAAAGAGGTGCCCTTTTTGTTCTTTATTCCTTTTTTTAATAATGCCTAATGTTTGGTTTGCTTTTTTGGGCATCCTACTTGGCATAGAGTGCCTTTACTATCCTGTCTACAATGGAGGAAAAAAAAATTAATGAAATCTCTGACATGGTCTCTTCCTCTATAACCTCAATCTGCCAAAAAACCCACAGGGTACAGGACATTCTCTAGGAGTGCTGGCAGATACCCAGGCTTCACCAGTTGAAGAGCATTTGCCTGTCCAACAGCTGCCCTCAATGGCAGCAGAGAGTTGCTGCAGAACACTCCTTTGCACATCCTGTTTCTCACAAACACTTCCCAGCCTCCTCCTAGCAAAAAGAACTGGTAGAAAGGCTTTGTCCTTGTAAAGGCTACAGAAAGACGTGAAGTTTGGCCTATGTAAAGAGGTGCTAATGTTGGTGATAATTTTGCAGTTTGTTCTACAGCCTTCATGAGATCAGGAAGACCTTTTACTACCAAAACCTGTTGTAGCTAGCCAGACTTCCCTGCCTATTTCTTTCCTCACTAAAGCACACCAGACATATACCTGTGTCTCAGGAATGAGAAAAGATTAAAATGATTGATGTCTTAAGGTGTGTGTATGCATGTACATTATCCAGCCTTTATAAAGTGCTTGACTGGAACAGAGAGACCAAGAGGTTGGAGCTTACACAATTGGTGAATAGGATGGAATGGAATGGAATGGAATGGAATGGAATGGAATGGAATGGAATGGAATGGAATGGAATGGAATGGAATGGAATGGAATGGAATGGAGAGAATAGAATAGAATAGAATAGAATTTTTTTAGTTGGAAGGGACATACAATGAGAGATTAGTCCAATTGCCTGACTGCTTCAGGACTGACCAAAAGTTAAAGCAAGTTATTAAGGGCACTGATGCTAAAAATTTGATTTCATATCCTTGCTTCTCAACTTGCCATACAACAGCCCACCGCCTAGGGCTCAAAGGTAAAGCTGTATTGTTACTAGATCTGTTTTAAGTTTGTTTGCAGTATGCTTATAATTGTACAAGTGTTACCCTGTGTAAACCTGTTCTTAGAATCTTCAATACCCATCACATTCCCCAAAGCATTATTAGCCAGAAGATATATATTTTGATGCTGTAAATTTACAGTCAAGTAACTTCCTTTGCTGGGCAATATTTAAGAATATTCACATTGAATATTAAAAGGAAGAAATATTGAAAATTATTGCTTTCATTTGAATCTGAAAGGTAGGGAACAGACAATGGTAGAGCCTACACCCAGCTTTCCACAGTGGAAACTCTGGATCCCTGTCCAGGATAAGGGAGAGACTTGGAAGAGCAATGGTGAGAAAAACTCTGGAATCAAGATAAAGACAGTTAAAGAAAAAGAAGGAAAAGGAAGGAAAAAAAATAAAATTAAATTAAAAAGTGATGCAAAGACTCATCACCTCCTACCAGAACACTGATGACCACAATCTCTGAGCAATGGCTACATTGCAAAGACAACTCCACAGTTTTTATTACTGAGCATGACATTAGATGACATGGATCATCTCTTCAGTCAGTTTGGTAAGGAGTTGGAAGAGACCTCAAAAGATCATCTAGTCCAACCCCCCTGCCTAAGCAGGATCACCTAGATTAAACCACAAGGAGTTCTATGTCCTTCTTGAATCACGGGACCCAGAACAGGACGCAATATTCCAAGTGTGGTCTCACCAGGGCAGAGTAGAGAGGGAGAGGGACCTCTCTTTACCTAGTAGCTACCCCCCCCCCCTTCTAACAGACCCCAGGATGCCATTGGCTCTCTTGGCCACGAGGACACATTGCTGGGTCATGGTCATCCTGCTGTCCACCAGGACCCCCAGGTCCCTCTCATGTACACTACTCTCCGACAGGCCAGTCCCCAACCTATACTGGTACCTGGGGCTGTTCCTCCCTAGATGCAATACCCTACACTTGCCCCTGTTAAGTCTCATTCAATAGACTTTCATATTCAAGTAATTCCTGACTTTCTATTAGAAGTGACCCAAGACCTGTGGTACATAAATCTCTTAAATCTCTTTCCAGTGATACTCACAGATCCCTCCAAGCAGCTCTGGCTTTATCCCAACACCATTCTGAAAGCCTTTACTATATCCAAGTAATTGGATAAATAATAAAAAGGCCATGTCTGTATGTGGGATTGATGCTGTGAGCAAAGCCCTGTTTTTCTAGCACATTAGGCTGCACAGCTGTTGTTTATCCTCAGGGCTGCCAGTAGAGAAATGCAAGGCGCCTTATCTGCAAAAGGAAAAGAAAATGCAAACAGCTTCAGATTTTTCCTTGATGACAATAAGAATTACTGTTCTCAGCAATATAATCTTCCCCCTAGACTTGACCTAGAAGGTTCACTTCTGGTTTTAAATACCCTTGGTGTGCAGTATTCAGAGCATTACCCATTGTACCAGAATTCACAGAATTTCTTGCTGATAAAGAACGTCATCAGGATTAGGATAGATGTGCAGGGAATCAGTCATCTGACTCTAAACAGAAGCCTAGCAGTCAGACATGTAAATCTGTGTAAGTCCTAAAGTTCCCATTGTAGTCAAGGGAAACAAACATCTTCAGTGACTGATTAATTTCACACTAAAATAGGTGCATAATAAAAGTCAGGTGACCCATTCTCTAGAAGTATGCGAGTTTTCCTGCTAACGGGAGACTACCAAATTTGCATACCCATTTTTTTACTATCTAAATTTATGTGGGAAATGTTTCTTTCCTCACTGCTGTAAACTCTGCTAATCCTCAAATAATCAGGCTAAAGATAAAATTTGCCCATCCTTTAAATCCTATTATGACAGCTCAGTAGAAAACAAAGTCTGGTGTTCACAGTATCTGGCTACTTTTGTGCACATGAAAGTGCAGATGTGAGCACTCAAGTACTGAGTAGACTTAAGTTGGTGCTGGAAAGAAAATGCCTTTCACAGCTCATTACCTGAGAGACAAATAAGTCACACACACATATATGTGTGTGAATATATATCTATATTAGGTATATAAAGTTTTATAAGTTATACTATTATTCCAGTAATATTCCCATTCCCTTCCTTAAGCTGCAGCTGTTATCGGTTTCCATTGTCTACACTCCATGTCACCCTCCCTTGTTTATTTGTTTTCCTACTGGAACTTTGCTGGGTCTGAATTAACATTACTTTAGGTCTATTACATGACTCAGAAAAGTCAAGTTTAGTAGCATTCATTAACCTTAATAAACAAGAGTAATTCATACTCTTGACAGTTCAGCAGTATCAGAAAATAAGTATAATTTTGCACCTACTAATTCCTACTAAATTTCTTTTTCTCACCTTGTACCTACTTCACTGGTTTACTGTACTGCAGTTTTTTTGAAACCAGAGCTAAGATGTAATTATGTAGTAATTATGTGTCTATTTTAGGGAAGCTATGCCTGTTATTCAGATTCATTCCCATACCTGCTTAGTTTTAAGAAAACATCATTCACTCAGCCATGGCCAGCAGCAAGCCTGAGTATCTGCTGAACACACAACTGTTCTCACATCCCCTTGTACAGTGGTGTTTCCTCCAAGCTTCCCTGACTTGCTGTAGTCACTTCACTACCAATGTTCAAATGGGCTCCAAGAGAGGGACAGTGTCTCCTTATATAAAGTCACATTAAAAGGAAACATATAGCCTAATGCCATGGCTTGTAGTTGGAGCCGGGTGGAAAGTGAGGGAATATCAGGGAAACTACATTAGACCCAAGGGGCTGTAGGAGTCTGAGTACAGTCTTTGCATAGATCACTGCTGGCTCTTTACAGACACTAGCTATGATGTACAGACAAGATTTGGCAGCAGAGTCCTGGGATCAGCTCTTCAGTCTCAAGTGACGGAATCACTGTGCTTTTTTTGTTTGACATTATTAGAACATGATTTCTTTACTCCTACATGAATGATTACCCAAAGGAACAAATGGAGAGGTAAAAAAACAGTATGCAAACAAGGAGTTTGTACATTCTTATCTTGAGCAGATTAATAAGTAATCTCGTATCTCAGCAGGAATAGGAAGGCAGTATTGGCTAATTCCATCCTTGTGCTTTGGTATCACAGCATATAAATGAGAATGCATCTATAAGTCTGACTTCACATTCTTTTGACATTTATCTTTCTCAGCCCACCATGGAGCTCCTAGGAATGACCACTATTTTTTTGCTGGCCTGCATCTCATACCTTCTTCTCCTTGCCACATGGAGCAGCATCTCTCAAAAAGGGAAGCAGCCTCCTGGCCCCTTCATGCTCCCCATCATTGGAAGCATACTGCAGCTGAACCCATGGAATGTGCCTGAAAGTCTGAAGAAGGTAAGGGACTGTGTCCTCCTTCCTATGTTGCCTCCACTGCATATAAAACAAAGTCTGGTCCAGACCATCTAAGCTTAATTCACAAGCTTAATTTGCATTGACCAAATGTCAGTCTCAAACAGAAGGTTTCCCAGCAATACATGCCTCTAGAGTCTATATATGGCAATAACCTATATATCTAAGTCTATGTATCACCAGTCTAAGTCTATATATTTGCAACAGTCATACTGTTGATGAGTCCTGTGCTGACCTCATGCCAGCACTGCAATACGCAATCAAGCCACTGATGCTATTGCAATATTCTCTAATATGCTATACTCTTCCTGAGCTCAAGTCCTCCTTGCATTGGCACCATGGCCTGGCCCTTTCTGGGAGAGGACTCTGCCCCATTTTGTTGCCTCTGCTCTATAGCAGATCAGTAGGATCTTTTGGGAGCAGAAGTAGCTAGTGAAGAAGTTGAAGTAAAAAGGTTTTGAGGTGAAATGTGCTGTCCATTCCCTCTCCGGACTGATGTCATTTATCTGTCAAAAAAACCCTGTGTGTTGCAAGGCTTAGGAGGCAATAGATGAGGGAGTTAAACTGGAGTGCTCGTTCCTTAGAGGATTATGAGGGTTTGGTGGTGGATGGATGGGAAGGGTGGGTTCTTCAGAACAAAATCATAGTGATGGCCACCACGTGTATCATCAGATGCACACTTTCCCATATGACCTTCTTTTTGCCTTGGTGGTTGTGAACATTAGGAATCATGAGCACTCCCAGGCTTTCTGCTTTGTTTCAGACCACTAGGTGAGTCAGCTTCCCACTATAAAAAAAAAAAAAAGGAGCGGGGGGATGTGGGGGTAAACAATTACTATATCTAATTTGCTCTTAAAAGGTGAGCATGAGAAGAACTGTTCTAGGTCAGATCAAGTAGCCCAAGAATTTTTTGCATTTATAACCAAAATCAGATACCTGGGAAAAGGTACAATTAATACAATGATAGAGTGACTCTGCAGATATGCTTGTCCAGAGGTCTGTGGCCAAGGAGATTTTAGAAACAACTATGGTATATTTGTGCTCAAAACCACTGTAGGTACTTGCTTCCATAAGTGTCTATAATTGCTTCTTAACCTTATATAAACTGTTATCCACTGTGTCCTGCAGAAAGGCATTCCAGGCTGTTTCACGAGTCATATGAAGAACTTTTTTCTTTTCTGGGATTTAGACTTGACATGTCATTGTTTCCATTCATATCCTCTATTTCTTGTACAATTCCCTCTTTCCTTGTCTGTAATTCATAGTTGAAAGATCTCTGCTCTGCTGCTAATCAATGCCACATATCAGCAATGTTGTGACAGTGGCATACCACTCTTCAAACCCTTTGGCTACAAACTTCTTTTCACACAGTTAATATTGAGATACATTGTTCTTCACATCCCTCTTTACTACAGCTCAGCAAGAAGTATGGTCCTGTCTTTACAATACATTTAGGCACACGAAAGGTTGTGGTTCTCTATGGCTATGATGCTGTGAAGGAAGCTTTGATTGATCAGGCAGACAACTTCAGTGGAAGAGGAAATCTACCATTGCTTAAAAGACTCTTTCGAGGCACAGGTATGTCCCTGGGAGTGTCAGCACACAAAGCTGATGCTTTCAGTGCTTCAGGAACACAGCTGAGACAGCATTGCAGTAGGAAACAGTGGATTTCATTTCCTACTTCCATACATACAATTTAGCAATAAAAAACTAAAAGCCTAACTCATTACTTGGACCTTTGAGTAAATTGGACCCCTGGAGAACTGTTTAAAGTCCTAGATTGGCTTCAATGAGTACCTTCCTATTTTCAGCATGCCTCAGATTCTAGCTAAATTTTATTTTTAATTACATGTGCCTTTAAGTTTTTATGTTCATTCTCCCATTTCTGAAAATATTGAAAATATATGTACAACTAAGGAACCAGCAAAAGGAATTTCCACAGCACAACAAATACAACATAGGCTGTCCCAGTAAGGGCCACATTGAGCCTTTAGCTTATTCATCAGGGCACTTCCCAGGAATGCATTTATCTGGATGAGCAGTACCTGTTCCATGGTACTATATAGGACAGTATCAAAGGTATTGGCAATAACGATGCACTCTGTGAAGGTGCACAGCAGAACACTTGAGCAGTTATATCAGTGCAAAGGGCATGTTCTTGTGGCCAAAATTAATTCAGTACCAATGTTGCCTTACTTACACTCTAACACAGTCTTACTTATTCTGGGAATAAATTCAATTTCCATCAAAGTACTGTGGCAGATGGGTCAAATTTATCACCTCCAGAATTGCAAAGAAGTTAGGTATCTGGTCATATACCAACTGCAGGGTAACTCCACAGAAAGGTGTCTTTGTATGTCGAGTACTGACTGTGTAGCTCCCATTCAGGAAAAAAAAATCTGTTCCTTAATGAGGTCTATTTTTCCTTCCTGTGTCAGGCATTGTGACAAGCAATGGAGAGACCTGGAAGCAGCTCCGACGATTTATACTCACCACCCTGCGGGATTTTGGGATGGGAAAAAAGAGCATTGAGGAGCGCATCCAGGAGGAATCTCATTTTCTGGTGGAGAGGCTCAGAAACACACATGGTAGGACATGAACTTTGTGCCTGCTGGGACACTCTATGTATCTGCAATGAGACCGTGAGGGGTGTAGTGCTGCTTTACCAAACTTGCGACCCAAGACATGGGCATGTGGCTGCTGTTTCTGCTCCCTGCTCCAATAGGCAAAGTTATCACTGCTGGGAGTGGGTCAGAAAAAAGATGGGAAGTGGCAAAGGGAACAGCTTGTCCTCGGTTTTGGTGGAATTCAGCCATGGAGACAGGGCTGGGCATTGCCAATTAACCAAGCAACGTGCACTTCCTTGTTTTGTCTCCTGCAGCCATAAGTAAACAGATTCTGAAGAAGTGGAAGACCAGAAAACTCATTTGCAGATATTTGTGTTTGGGTCCAGTCCATCTGAACACCAGACAATACCTCCCAGTATTGGTGGGGAAGTGCAATGGGAACAGGGACTGTAAGCTGTTTGTGAGGGCATGGCATAATATGACATACACCGCTTCCTGCCCGCCCCCCTCCCCCGTGTTTTCAAGCTGTAATACATTTTCTGGTAGTGTATAAGACAATGTTACTTATAAGTACTTTCCCTGAGAGTGGCACAGTATCAGCTTGGACCACAGGATTTCTTTCAATAGCCAGTCTTAAATATGTGCTTATTCTGCAAAGGAAGGGGGGGCAGGGGGAAGCAGATGGATCTAACAGGACGATGAAGCACCGCTGTTTCCCATAAACCAGTAGAAAATTCAGTCTGGTTACACAGATAAAAATTCCTGCTACAAATCAGAGAAAACACTCTCACTGTCACTGCTCTTATCCTTTCATTAGCATGGTAATACTGTATTTCCTATGCCCTACTGCAAGCCTTTATTTCTGGCTCAAATTATTACAGCATCTTTTACAGTGTACTAAAATGCTTTGCAAGCAAGATATATAAAAATGAAAAGTATAAAGCTGTTATTTACTCTTAATACAAATAAAAAATTGCTAGAACTAGTTATCTACTAGGCTTTGCATTAATATACTCACCACCTCTGATAGCTGCTGAATTGTCAGTGACCAGGGAATCATCAATCAGGCAGAGAAGGGTTGGTGCCATTGCTCCTCAGAATAGGCTGGTCCTCAATGGTGCCAAGTTGCCATTTTCTGACACCTTGTTTTATTTTATGACTTTTTACCTTTTCATATTGTTGTTTCTCCTCTAGAAAACTTGAGATTCACCCTATTACTGTCTGCAATTATACCTTTCCTTTCTCTCTTGGATCTAATCTCACTTTTTTTCTCATATTGTAGTTCTTGGAAGTTTATCCAGCTGTACTATCAAAATGAGACTTTTGATCACAGGAATTTTAACTCCTAGTTACCCAACTGATGTTATGCTAATAGGATTCATATACAGAGTGCAATAATGTAAAGACAAGGCTCAGGCAAAAGCCCTTATGATTTCATTGGGTTTTTGTAGGAGTCTTTAGGTCATTTCTAATAAACAGTCTGCAAGGCAGACAGGACTCTCAGTTGAAGAGGAACCAAGCAACTCAGACCAGTGTTCTGCTAAGAACAGGACAAAAGAGATTCTTAAACCATTCAAACAGGTAAATTTAGTTCAAGTAGAAATGAGTAAATTGCGCAAGCCCCTCACCATACTTTCAAAACTCTGGGTCTCAAGAGGATGCAAAACTTCCTTGTAGTGTCAAAGGAAGGGATGATGCCTGAAATACTAAAAGCAAAATACCAGGTTTGGGTTTTTTTTTGTTGTTGCAGAGCAACCCTTAAACCCTGGCAACTTCATAGTCCACGCTGTTTCCAATATCATCTGCTCCATCGTCTTCGGGGATCGATTTGACTATGAGGACAAGAAATTTCTAACTTTAATTGAATTGCTAGAGGAAAACAATGAGCTCCAGAATTCTGTACAAACTCAGGTGCATACAATTGTATTTAATAGATTTTTTCAAAATTACAAAATTTTATTAATGAATATTAATTTTTAATGGGAGTGAATTTTCTGAAATTTTTTGAAAGCCAAAAAGGCAGTTAAATAAGCAACTCCTGTTGTTTTTCTTATCCTATGGAATGGCCATTGTATGTTTAAAGAAGGATGCCTTTGCAGAAGTTGCTCAAGTGAAGTCTATCCTTGAATATAATGAAACAATAAAGGGCATAAAACCCACAGTTGAATAATAAAGACCTACTGTTCCAAAACTTTTTAATTGCCCCATTTTCATAGTTACAGTTAGGGGAATATTTTATTGTATCCACATTAATCACAATGTGCTTTTCCATAATTTTGTTTCTACAGCTATACAATTTCTTCCCAACTCTCATGGAGTACTTACCTGGCGCTCATAAAAAACTGATTGAAAATATTGAAAAAGTTGATCAATTTACTTTAGAAATTATAGCAGAACACCAGAAAACCCTGGATCCCACTTGTCCTCGAGATTTTATTGATTCTTTTCTTAACAAAATTGAACAGGTAATGTAAGAGTGATTTATTGGCTTATAAGAAAAACAGTACTTGAACACCCGCTTCTTTTCAGTTGTGGCAGGGGACTAGGCCTTTGAAAATAGAATGGGGATCTTGCTTTTCTTGGCTCATCAACTTCATTTTATCCTATCCACTTTTTAAACAAGGCTTTTTAAACACAATTAACAGCAGTAGTCAAAGTTGGGAAAGCTGAAGACCAATCTGGTTGATGTAATTCAGTGCTCCCCTCATTTAAAAAAAAAGTTTCATATTGTTTAGTAAAAGCACCAGAAATGCTGGTGTTCTGGAGAGGGAGCATCATATTTCTGTAAGGGTATTAGATGTGTTTAAAAACATACATTATGGGTACAGAACTTTCTTTTTTATACAAGCTGAATAGCTGTCATTCAACGTGTTCTACCAAACCTTCCTCCAGGAAAAAGGGAGTAGTCACTCAGAATTCACCATTGAGACCCTGAGCAGAACCACGCTTGACTTGTTCCTTGCAGGAACCGGGACCACCAGCATCACACTGAGATATGGACTTCTGATTCTCCAGAAATACCCAGAGATAGTAGGTAATTGAAAAGGAAATAACTGAAAAAAAATTTAATAGATCATGGGGTCAGTTTGGACAACTATGACTACTACATGTGGCAATGGTCCCCTGACTAAGGAAATGTGCATTTGCAATGTGAAAATGTGTACTGGACATAGTTGTATTAATAGAATACAGATATTAGTACAAAGTACATTCACATACTCCTAGTGCACTGAAAGCAAGTTTTGCTGTAAATATGGGGAGACATTTAGGCAAACAGATAGGGGACTTGTCCATTCAACACTTACTTATTTCCTAACAGAGAAAATTCAAAAGGAGATTGACTGTGTGATTGGCCGGGACCGAAGCCCCTGCATGGCAGATCGGAGCCAGATGCCCTACACAGATGCTGTTGTCCACGAAATTCAGAGATTCATTGATTTCCTTCCACTTAATGTCCCACATACTGTGATCAAAGACACCAAATTCAGAGACTATTTTATTCCCAAGGTCTGTTCCACTGCATCTGAGATAGAGCATAATATCTTGAAAACAATTATGGGTTGTTGTATTTTATATTTTTTTTAATTTTATTTTATTTATTTTACTTTCAAAACTGCCAAAATGTGATGCAGAATTGGAATTATTTTGCTTGGAAGAAGATTCTGGAAGTTATTGAGACTAACACCATGTATTTGAAAAAATAAAATTAAATCTAAAAAGGACTTTTTATCCTCTATGTGAACAAGAAGATACAGCATTCTAATTCTTTTTTTCATGTAAAATTCAGCAATCAAAGTTCTAATTTATTTGGAAGCAATATTAAGTACTGTAATCAGACTCACCATTACAATTCTTTTTAAAAATAAAATATTTGCCATAGCAATGGCAGACATTATTATTCATTAAATGCTCACTTTAAATTGGTTAAACTTTGACTACCCTTCTATTCAGCTCTGGGAACATCTCAATACCACTTTGCTTTAGCATGTATCCATTTTAACTTCAATCTCCTCTTTTTTTTAATTTAGGACACTATGATATTTCCTATGCTGACTTCTGTCCTACATGATAGCAAGGAATTTCCAAATCCAGAAAAATTTGACCCAGGCCATTTCCTGAATGCAAATGGAACCTTTAAAAAGAGTGACTACTTCATGCCATTTTCTGCAGGTAAGACCTCTTTCTATTTTAGATCCTGGACTATCCTTTCATAGAACCTCTGAATGTTTTAGTGGCTCTGTCACTCTTGTCTGTATAGTGATGTCTGGTGATCTGCTAGAGGCATTTCTGCACGCCTGTACTAGAGTTTCAGTCAATTTCCCTTTTTAGCAGTCATAAAAGCTCCTTCAATGCATTCTACAGGAAGAGCCTTATGAAGTGATACTCAGCCATGCAACTTCACTCTCTCTAAACTTACCATCAAACAGCAGGAGAACATGAGAAAGCCTTTAAACTACCTCTGCCCACTGAGCAATAAGTTCTAGTCACTTTACCCTAGTTTAATTAATTTGCTTCCCCAAAATGCTGCCGCACTGCCTGTCCATTATGAGCTGTCTAAACTTTCATGGAACAATGGTTAAAATGAGTGAACAGCAAATAACTCCACTGTCATGTCCCTTATTATTTTTTGCTTGCAGGAAAACGTGTCTGTGCTGGAGAAGGTCTGGCCCGGATGGAGATATTCATATTTTTAACATCCATCCTGCAGAACTTTGCTTTGAAACCCGTTGTGGATCCAAAGGACATTGACATTTCCCCATTAATCAGCAGTCTGGCAAATCTGCCCCGACCTTATGAGGTGTCTTTTAGTCCACGTTAGCAAAGAGAAGACAGTTGCCAGCTCCCCAACTCATGAAATCTCTGGTTAAATGACTGTCATTTCCCAATCCGTTGAGACTGAAACACTCAGACTGTTTGCTAGATATTTTTTTGAGAACATGCTTAGAAAATAAAATTGTATGGTGCTTTTATAATCACCACAGCCAGCTCTAAACAAAATCAGAGAAGGTAATTGTATATGGAAGGAGACAGCTCCCTGTCCAAAATTATACAGGCTCTCCTCTGCACCTGTCTCACCTAGCTCAGGTTCCTGATTCCTGATGTGTCAGGGTGTGTGGACTAGTGCTCCAAGAGCCTTATGCTGCTGACCCTATCACTTGATCCTCTTAGCATAGCAGGAATAGATTCTTGTACTCTAGGGTTTGCTCTACTTTGTATTTTCCAGTTTGTTTGTGACCTACTTGTAAAGGTAAGCATAAAACATTGTTGTTGGGTTTTTTTTTCTGTCAGAAAACTATCATCTACTGTATACTTGCCCAATACATAGTCTCCTGTGGTGGGGATGTTTATCAATGACTGGGCAGACGGGTCCTCTCTTGTGTGATTACAATGAATTCTTGTGAAATTTGTGGAATTACAATTCATATTGCAAACACAACTGGGTTGGGGTATTTTTCTGAAATTCCAAAAGAAAATATTTTAGTGAAAAACCTGCTTCCACAAATTTTATAATTCCAAATATCTTCCAAGTCTTGTACACATCTGTTTAATTTCACTCATGTATGTGAAAAGTATTATGGCTTGAAACTGAGCTGGCCAAGGACCTATAAAACTTGCATTCTCATTAGGAATGTGAGAGAAGACTGGACTGACCCTACAAGACCTGCCAGAACCCCAACTGTGGTCAAAAAGCTGTCCATTGTGGCAGAAGAGAACAAATTAAAAGATCTTCCCAGTGCCATTTACTAGATGAATGGCAGGTTGCATCCTCCCATTATTTTATGATGCCCATAAGGATCACTACATCACTGTTACAAAAACATAGGTGTACAGATGTAGGACCTGCATTTTCTAACTTGATCAATTTTTCCAAAAGAGACCCCACTTGTTGCCCATTTAGTGGCACCTGGGTTGGGCAGGAGCATACCATGGAGCAGGTGGAGGAATAGGGAAGAATCTGTGACCCAGGATGGAGCAAGGCCCTCGTAGCACCTGCAGCCCATGGAGAGAGATAAGAGGCAGAGAGAGAGAGAGAGAGAGAGTGAGTGAGTGAGTGAGTGAGTGAGTGAGTGAGTGACGGAGGCCCACGCTAGAGCAGGTTTGCTGGGGGTGCTTGTGACTCTGTGGGTGACCAGGCTGGGCCCAGCAGAGACATTTTATGAGTTTATAGAAGTGACCCACTCTGGGGAAGTTGGTGATGAGCCGAGGCCCCGTGGGAGAGGACTCACTTGGAGAAGGTCATGGATGATGGTCTCCCATGGGTCGGACCCCACAATGGCACAGGAAAAAGAGTGTGAGAAATGTTCCCCCACCCCCAAGAAGGAGAACAACTCACTAGGAACTGACCAAAGACTGAAGCCTCAATTTCCTTTTTACCCCCCTTTCCCCTGTGCCGTCCTGGTGAGGAGAAACATCATGAATAAAGTCTGCAAAAAAGGGTGGGGTGGGGTGGGGGTGGTGTTTTAAGAGCTGTTTGTACTTCCCATTATCTGACTCTGTTTTCTCTGTGTGTGTGGTGTAATGAATTAGAGAGTTTTCTTGCCTTTCTTCTGTGCTGAGTCTCTTTTGCCCGTGACACTAGTTGCGGAATGATCTCTCCCTGTCCTTATCTTGACTCCAAAGCCTCTCAACATGTATTTTCTGCCCTATCCAGACAAGAGGGGAGTGATAGAGCATCTTTGGTGAGAGTCTGTCCTTCAGTCAGGGTCAAACCACCACAGATAGAAAATATTTCCTGCCTTAATTCCCAGGTTAAATGCTTTTTAACATCTTTCATAGCAACCTTTACCTTTAAATTTGAAATCTATTCACTCATCTCACATTGATTCTTATTTTCATTTTACACTGTATTTCAAATTGCAAACAGTTCATACTGGTTTATTGCATTAACTTCCTACATCATACACTGCTCTCTAACTACTCCCTATTGCAGTGCTTTTAAGCAGAACTCTTTAACTTGCTGTCATTTCAGATGGATACCCAGTTTCTTTATGCCAGCTTGTCTGAACTTACTTCCTTTCTAGTTCAACTGCTTGGAAATGAGGGAGATTGAGAGCAGTGGCTCTCATAAAAAATAGCCCTGGCAGTCTTATGATATACTTGTCCCACTGGGATGAATAAATATCCAGTTAACGGGGTGGAAAGCTGCATGAGGAGACCACCACAGCCCTATGATCTCCAGGTCATAACCCAGACCTTGTAAGATGCAACAGCTGTCATCTACAACAGCAAGAGACTCACTCCATTTAATGTCAGTGAGCCACTTGCAGGTCTCTCCAGATTCTGCCGGGCTTTGCTCCTGTACAGAAACATCATCTCTTCCCACTTCTGACTTCTCTGTTACATCCTCCTCAAAGAACACCTCTATCTAGGAAGAATCTCACAAAGTAGCTGTTTCTCTGGAGAACTTTTAGGAGAGTGGAATAACTACTTCCACTGACTACAATCAAACAGATCCTATTTCACAACATAAGTTCTATACAATACCACTGCATGTATTGAGCCCAAACATATTGTGAACACAGGACCATACTTCTTAGTGAGCTGAAACAATTCACCCAAAAAAACCCACAGCTTTTAAGTTACATCCACTTGCCTCAGGCAAGTTATTCTTCAGCTGCAACATACTTCCTATTAGGGACAAAGGAAATGGGCCAGGATGCAGTTTCCCTATTTCAGACATCCTCCATGCTGAACAGACAAGGAGGCAGACAATGCAAACCAGCAAGAAAGTGATTGTGGCTCCCAGTGGTTACACTGCAGCTGGGATGTGGGATGAGGAAGGACTGAATCTGCATCCTGGAAGGTTAACTTTATGAAGCCTACAATAAAAACAATAGTGCAAAGGTAACCAGTAGCAGCTTTTTTTGTCCTCTGGGTTAAATATCACTCTCTGCCAACAAACTTGGATGAACTGCTTTAATTTTTAAGTCTTTGTGACCTTTTTAAGGATAACTTTAATACTGTAATATCAGAAAGCAAGGACAAACATCAATCATTAACAAACCTTGCATTAACAAACTCTGTCATACTTTTATACCATGCTTGTCTTCTGCCTATTACTGCTGCTTATATGTTTGTCCACTTATGGGATGCTGCAAATACAACAATGTATTTATCTTCAAGCCATTATATACACTTGTGATTATCATCCCATTGGACATCTTTTAACATTTCTATTGAACACAAAGTTCCAGGTTAAAAAGTATAGTCCACACTAGAAGCACTGTTTTTCAGCTGTTAAACATTTGCAGTTTCCACTAATGATTCAGAAGCCCATTCTGAAGACTGCAGACATGTTCAAAAAGTACTGATGTGAAAGTCAGATAACTTTGGAATAACCTGTTGGAGCAGATTGGCAGAAGTGTCTCAAGGTGTCAGGGAAAAAATGCTCTTCTGGAGCTGAACTCTTCCTTTTCCACTTAAAGAGCTGTATTTGGTAGGCTGATTTTCAGCCCCTGGTTTACAGTTGCAGCACAAGTCCTGAAGAATTGCTTCAGCTCTGAAGCAGTTGCATAGATGGCTTTGATACTTTGCCCCTTGACTCTCATCTGTCAGCCCTGCCTTTCCTGTGTTCTCTTATGTGTTCTTCCCTTTAAGCACCTACTACTTTCTTATTATCTTTTTCACCAGAAAATGCTGCAGAAGAGACAAAGATCTAGTGTCCCCCTGTACCTTCTCTGGAAATTCTCATTGTCTCTGCAGGTGCGAGAACGTGTGAGAGAATTTGCTAACTCTTAGCTCTCTTACCTGAGAACATTAAGTGCTTGCTAGCAGTGCATGACTAGATGGATTTCCATATTCAGAGTTCCTAGAGGTTTTTATCTTTGCAGTTTTAAAATTGCTTTGCATTTTTTGTCTGTGGAGAAGCAAGATTTGGTCCTCACTTTGCCCTTACTGATTGATCTTTTGGAAGTTTTCTGTGCTGACACGTCGCCCTCTCGTGGCCTTCCTGCAAGCCTGCCAAGGAAAGAATAAGCAGAGAAATGTCATTATTATTATTATTCTAAATTTTCTATGTCCCCATCACCCAGATCCCTAGGCCTTCCAACAGCGTGCTGGATTGCATGTAGTAAGTGGACCTTTTCATCAAAGCCACTATCTGTGGCTGTGCCTGTGCTTAAGCCATGGTTAAGCCAGCAGTTCTACAAAAACAGATCCAAGTGTGTCATTGAATACATTTAAATCTACTCTTGAGCTTGCTCCTTACCTTGCTATAAATACACACCACACACCAGGGCTCTGATTATGAATCACAGAATCGTTTTGGTTGGAAAAGACCTTTAAGTGGGATGGGGCAGGCCAGGAAACTCCATGCAGACTGATCATTCTCCAGTTGATGAAGTACAGAAGGAAAAGATACAACGTCGTTTACTTTCTTGTGACCTATCCATTGTCACTCAGTCCCCTTGATCCCCTTGGTCTCGCAGGGTCAGGAGCAGTACCTGTTAACAACTGTATGGATGCTGTTTTAGAGGGCACCATTCTAATTTTATCCATGACACTGACAGCAGCCTCTGCTTTCGGATGTGTCTTACCTGAGAAGTGATGATTAGGGTTCACAGATAGCATGTGTGTACTCCAGAACGGTGTTTTGTGCAATCACAATCTGCTTAATCACAAACTTTCCAGTTCTTTGCCAAGCAGAGGACAAACTCTGGCCCTTGTGCCCCTGAGAACATGTTCTTGCTTAGCTAGCTTTACCCTATCCTTGAACACAACCCTTTCTGCCCAAACACGCTGCCCACCCTTACATCTAACTCCCATGCTCGGAAAACTCCCTCCTGGGCTGCTGTCACATCCAGTACCTGACTTAGATATGTGTAATATGTTTCCCACTAATAGTTTGAGTATGATTCACAACCAGTGGGGGAGTGGGCTTCCAACCACATTAGCAGTGTGCTGGCATCAGAGCACGCAATGTCCCCAGATTGCGTTCTGTTCTATGATCGATACTTGATTTACAGGTTATGTGCCATCATCAGAACTTACTTGGCTTGCTGCCGTGTGACAGGACAAGCCATTTAGGTGCCTAGTGCTTGATCTTATTCTCTCTAGATAGCAGAAGGTCAGCTCTCCATTCAAAGTCCTTGAGATACAACTCTGTGACTCTCAGTCTGCACCTAGCCAGTGTGCAGGGCCAGCTGCATACCTGCAGGAGAGAACAATACCTTTGTGCACAAGCATCCACTCTGTGCCTCTGGCATCATCTTTCCAGAAAGAGCTGGGAATCAGAGAGATCACTAAGACTGTCTCAGTCCTAGAACAAACTGCTTTGGCAAGCATTTCAGTGTCTGGTCAGCTCTAGATGATGTCTATCTATCCAGAACCGTTTCCAGCCCTATTTAGAGATGGGTAGAGGTGACTTGGAGGGGATCAGGAACTAAGCTCATAGCCACATGCAAGCATTGTATGCTGTAATGAAAATCTTCGTTATTCCAGGGAACAGAGGAGCTCTCAGGAATACCCTCAAGCTTTTACATCAGTAGCCAAACATCAGGAATACCCTCAAGCTTTTACATCAGTAGCCAAACATCTGCAATAGTCTTTCACAGAGGCACAGAGGCAGGATAGTACTATCAAAAACACTGGTGAGTCTGGCTGAATCACATCTCTCTTCTGTATAGCCTACAGATGCATGGAACACTTGAGAAATGGGACTTTCAGATTGTCTATCACCTTGTGGTACCACCTGCAAAAAAGCAACCAATCAGGCTGTCATTCAAATACCAGCCTCTAGGCACAGATTTTAGATCTGGCTGGTGACATCCTTTGTCCAGCACACCACACCACAAATCCTGAGATGGCAATCTGTCATGGTCTGCATAATTTCCTCCAACACAGAAACTCATCTGTTGGCACCTCTCCTGGTTGGAGGATGTTGCTCTGATAACAATACCAAGATGTCTACTTTGCTTTCACAGGTAGGAAAGTCATCAGTGAGCTAACTGGGGATAAAGGTAATAGAGATGTAAACGGCTGGACATCCAGTGAGACTTAAACCTTGTTCTTTAAAGATGTTCCTTCCAATAAAGCCTTTCTTCAAAGTGAACTCAACCCTTTCTCAAATCCTATATCAAGGCCCTATAGAACAGTATTTTCTATTTTAAACACAGGATTTTTAAAATGATGGTGAAGGCTCTCAAATATCATTTGCTTCATTGCTTCTAAATAGCACTAGGGAAAAGTGCCCATCTTCACTAGTACCTACAGTGGCTGTGCACTAACACTGTGATCTTTACTGCACTGGCACCTGAACAGACATTCTTCTAAACAGTCTACAGGAAGTTTGAACCACTTCTTTCCTACATCAGCACTTGTACTATTCTCAACTGCAAATAACTCAAAAGCCAGCTTGAACTAGTCAGGGTCAACAGGTTATAAAAAAAAAACCTTTACCTTAGAGTAGAAGTGTCTGTTCAGTAAGAAGGGCTCTGCTAAATTAAAAATTTGGAATATGGTTGATCTGGCAAGGAATTTGTGCTGTGCATGCCTCTTCAAAAATTACTAGATCAAAATTCATTGATAAAATAAAGAAAGGATCTGCTAAATTAACCAAACACATGATAAAGCAATACTTCTTGCTATTTCACCTGAGGTCCAGCCAAAGAATATAACTGCAGAAATACGTGACAGTGTTTAAAACATGTTCTCTTCTATGATCTCCAGTAACTGGAATGAGTTTCTCTTTATTAACAGACCCTTTGAAAAAATAAAAAGGCAACTTAAATAATCTTTCCAACAGGAATTTGAGATTCCACAGACATAAATGCAGCAAGTTATTTTATTTTAAATTTATAATAATTAGTCTCTCTATTTCAAACAGATAAAGGTGGATATCAAAACAAAGTATTTTCAATATCATGCTCATAACTCCAAAGGCCAGGGTATTCTTCTCAATGGAAAGCTCAGCAATAGGACTAACATACAGATAGCCAATATCAACATAGGGGTTAGGGACAGCCTTCTACTTTTCACTGCAGAACAACTGAGGCAACAGAACCTCTCGAGAAGAGGAAAATACTATTCTGCCTTTAGCCTGAATACAGCCTACTGTATTCATTAGATAAAAGATTTACCAGTCTTGATGTTAGCTGTTACAAAATCCTTGTCAACACACAGAACTGTAGTTGTGCAACTTAAATAGAAATCAGTCTGATTCATTGCCCAACTCCAACTTAAAGACTGTTGTCATTTCATCGTTTCTCCAGTTTTTTGTACTTTGATTCTGCAGAAGGAAAAAATAACAGTATTTTAGGACTGGATAGGTAAAAGCTTTGAATCCTGTAAGCTCTAATACATCTTAAAGTTCAGGTAATTTACAGTCTCACTCAGGGTAATTTAATGAAAGAATTTGAGCAAATGTAACTGTACAGTAACTTTTAAGAAACAGGTACTTAAGCCAGACAACTAACATTAAGTCAAGGGGACTTGGATGGCTGGTGGAACTTTATGAATCTCTCTATTTGCAGGGTTAAACATCTGTCTTTAAAGTTTGGGCCAGTATATATTGCAAAAGAGAAATCAAGCCTCATTAATAAGCTGGGGTTCAATAATATCTTTACGAGTTCAGCTCCATATAACTTGATACCTTAATATTTTCCCAATGCTTCCCACTTTACATACAATGTTCACAGCTGAAAAGCAGCACTGGCAGCTGCAGCCCAAACCTGATAAACTGCAGAGGTGGTTTACTTCACCTTTTAAAATCCCTTTGCAAGGGACTATGCTGCTAGGTTGTAACAGTAGAGGACAACAGTTACCAAGTTTTTTGGAATAGGCATCCAATTTATAAGCTGCTTGCTCCAAAGCTGCAACTTGTTCCTCAATTAGGTTGATTTGTTCCAGATATGGTTGAAGAGCAGCATCTTAAAAAAGCAGAAAAATCGTATCTGTCAGCTTTCAGTAACTCACTTCCAAGAAAACGTTCACGCTTGAAGCACAAGAATTTCTCATTACATTCTTCAGACAGAGCAGTTTAAAAGGTCATGCCTTCCTCTGCTCCAAAATCAAGTGGTGATACTGACAGCTATGTTCCATGAAAGTATGAAACATTTAAGATTATTAGAGGCTAGACTCAATACAAGTAACAATGCAACATGAATCAAATGAAGTGTTATTTCCTATCAGATCCAAAATTTTGGGTAAAACAGCATATAAATTCAGAGGTGTTTTCACTTGTGCTAGACTACGTAATCTGTTTTTGTACAGAAATATACAAGATTGGTGCTGTATTGGCAGCAAGTATATTTCAGGGAGTTTTTCTTCCCTCAGCACCTAAGGAAGCGTGAACTATCTGACTCTTAGATGCTTTATTTCCCAAACAAGTATACCATTCATTACATTCCTATGTTTTTAGTTTACTTACACTTCTGATTCAAATCCTTCAGATTTCTACTGATGTTTATAGCAATATCTTTCATTTCTAGGTACTTCAAGCTGGTCAGCTTATTCATGTTTTCCAAGAGTTTGTAGTCCTCACTGGTGGCTTCAAAAGAATAGAGTTTATTTTAATTAAAAGTTGATGTGGTCTGAATTGGGTGCAGACAAGAGATTTCAAACCAAAAGCTCAATGTAACAAAGAATAATTTAGATGGTAATACAGGTATTATTATAATGTTTTAAAAAAAAAGAGATGACATTTTGCAAATTGTAAAAATCAACTGGACTGATGAAAACTTATTAACTTGCAAATTTTTTTTTTTGAGAAAAAACCCAACTATTCCTCACATTTCTCTCTTATAAAGTTAAACAATTATGTTTTACAAAATTGATAGCACAAATCCTGACCAGTGATCTGTACCATTTACCTTTCCAGTCAATGCAAGTCAGTAGTGCTATGAAGTGTTTTCAAAATTAGAGCCTACAGAATCCAGAAATTTGCTGGGCAGTTTAGTTTGTACAGCAGTTAACACTGCAGAGAAGTTTATTCTGTATCACAAATGTTGGAAAACATGTGCATGATCCTTGCTTTCACTCAGAAACAAAACAGCTGCACATGTTCTACTCTCAGTTGTGCTTCTCTTCCAGCCCTTCACCTAGACCCCTTTTGTTTGGTTGGCTGATTTTCCATGTACAAGCTTCTGCAATACTAAAAAGATTTTTAAGCTGCTGATATCAGACTGAATGTTTTTTTTCAAAAAATATTTGTATTAATCTGGGATTTCATTAATATGAGTAATTTCATTGTGTTAACACTCTAGCAATAACTACCAAGTCTAGCAACATACCAGACTTGAACCGCCTGTCTAGCTAGATATGCTTGAAATAGGTATAGCTTAGACAAACTACACAACAGATTTACTTCAAAGAAAACAAGAAGCCACAAAAACTTATTTGCAGTTCAGTACTGTAGTGCCTTACCTGTTAGCTCGCCTGTTAAATAAATGGCCATTTTGTTGAACATGTCTTTACAGAGCTCATTGATGTCTGCCTCTGCTGGTTCCTTAGCTTCCTCCGCTGTTTCAACAGCAGGATCCTCTAATCAGGGCACAGACATTACAGGGTTAGGGGAAGACAGCAGGTACAGAAACACATCATAAAATTTGAACGGTCCCTTTTTTTCAAGTTGATTTACACCTACTTTCCATCTGAGCTGTTTTACACTAAGGACTAACAAACCTAGGCAGTTTTCTTAAAGTAGCATCGAGAGTATTTCAAAATAACGTTTTAGGGAACTTTTAAGGGACAAGCACCTGGCCTGACCACACTTCAAACATGAGCTCCCTCCTGTGCTGACACTAACGACATTCAGCAGGACGTCTGAGTGGCGCTGCGAGCAACGTTACTGATGTCTGTTCCTCGTCACCGGCTCAGAACACGAGCGCAGCCTCCCCGCTCAGTTTCACGAGGGGCCACGACATCAAGGCCCCGCCTGTGGAAAGGTATAACCGCCGCCTTCCTCCCCACACCCGCTCGTGCGGCAGCCTGCTCCTGCCGTGGAGCAGTGCAGCGCCTCCTCCGCAACCCGGCAGGTTGCTCTCTGCTTTGTGGGTAGCTTTTGCCGGCTTGAACACAAAGGCTGCGCCGTTGCTCCCTCCGGTGAAGCAGCGGCAAGCCCGGGAGGAGAAAGCCCCTGGCGGGACGCGGCCGCCGGACTCCGCGGACCAGCCGGGCACCATACGCGGAGCAGCGGGCCCGCCCCGAGGCCAGCCAGCCCCCGCCCCGCCGCCGCAGGTCGCGGTCTGGCAGGGCCCGGACAGCGCCCCACGGCCAAGGAGACACAACCCGGAGACCCTGACCCCTTACGCTTTGCGGGCTGAGCGCCGGGCTCTGGCAGCCCCTCCGCCGCGGTCGCCATAGCGACAGGCCCCCCTCCCGCAGCGCCTGCTTCCGCCTTGCGCCCCGCGGAAGGCCACGGTCCCGCCCCTCGCCGCATGCGCGGATGCGCGCGGCCCGTCGGCGAGCCCGGGGTGGGCCGGGCAGCGGCCGCCCTGGGACCACGACGCGCCGCGTCGAGCCGGGGCGTGACCCCAACGCTTGTGCCGGCGTCCTGAGGGGACGGCTCCAGCGGCGCGTACGGAGGCGGCGCGGCATCGGCTTGCAGAACCGGCGCGAGCAGTCGACCTTGGGGCAGGGGGCAGACAGCCAGCGGGGTGTAAACCAGGGCACGAGTGTCCCTGCCGTGAAAGGCAGGGAAGTAACACAGAGGCACGGGGCGTGTGCTGGAAATGGCTGTGATGTCAGCCACTTCCCTTCTTCCAGCACCACCTGCCCAGGGCTGGGAGGGCACCACAGCCCGGGTCCATGGCAGGCCTGCTTCAAGGGCTGCAGCTGGGGTGGTCCTTAAGAGAAAACGGTCGCCCTCTGGTTTCCTTTGGCTTTGCTGGTCCACTTGCACCTGAGGGTCTTCTTTCAAGTTGCATTAAGTTCTCCCTGCTAATGCTGTGGTGAGGGAAATGCCGGTGCCCTACAGTCTGTCCTGGAGTACTGCAGTAAGCTTTGCTGTAGCCAGGGTCGTGGTGCCTACGCGTGGTTTTTTTCAGTCCATAGTGTACCTAGTACTACATGTAGATCGCTACTCCAATGCACACCACTGGTAAAAGGAGTTGCTGATATCAAAGTGTTGGTTATTTTAATTTCTTCTAAAAACAATGCAATCTCCTCCTAAGTTAAAAAGGAAGGTTGGGGTGGGTTTTGTTTGATGCAATAGTTCTTGCTCTTAGATGAGATGTCTTGCTCTACTGTTAAGTTTTCAATCAGCAAAACTTGTTTCTAGAAGTGGCTTCCATGGAGAAGCTAGCAGAAGTCTCACTGTTCTTGCTTGGCAAGGAACACTCATTCCCTGAACTAACTGCAAATTCAAATGCATCTCCAACACACAGTGAATAGTCTCTGGCTCTATTCAGATGGAAGAGGCACTAATATGGTGCAATATATCAATGCATAAATGCCATCACCTTAAGCTATGTGTGATAGAGAAGCTCATACATGCCAAAGAAAATGTTTTCTTCTGAACATTTCCTGTACAAGTTGATCATACTGGGGTATCCTTTGGTAGCTGAAGATATTTCTTACAAAACAACATTTATGCAATATACATGAATTAATGTATTTCTTCTTAAAAATAAAAATCATACAATCATGGAGATCATGCTCCAGAAACAAAGGGGCAGGATTCCCATCTGAAGTCCAGTAATGTAAAACCTTTTGGCAATCTCCAGTAGGCACTAGGCAAGCTTTGTAGTTTTAAGAAACTGGAGAAGCTGCAGAGCAAGGCAACACAAGGACAAGGAGTCTATGTGAACTTTCTCATAAACCGCAGTTTTGCATAGGCAATGACAAGGAAGATAACAGTCATGCAGAAGAGAGCCACTATGTTTTCCCACATTGCCCAGTTGGTAGGTGTGATTCCTTGGCTGCACAGGTATGCTTCACCAGAACACCTGCAGAAAAGCACAGGGAAGAATTTAGTATTACTATCTGGTGCAACTTTTCAGGTAGTTTTATTCAAGTTCCACAAAAATTCCTCTATCGTCAACTCTGAAACAGGTGGCATCAGTTATGAAGTTACTCTACCGTTTAAAAAAATGGGACAAATCTAGATCTCTGGTTCTCATTTTTCAGTAGTATTGCTTATAGACAACTGTCAAGTTATGAGTAAACATCAAGCCACGCTAAGTACAAGTAAACATTGAACTGTGGTAAGTACAAAAGCATTAGTTTAACAGAGCAATCATTGGAGGCCAAGAGCAGAGGTCTGGGATCCAAAAGCTCTGTGCTCTGGTGTTCTTTCCTGCAGTAACATCAGTTTGCCAGCCCTCTAGCATGCATCATGTAATTTTTGAATTGTTATAGCTTACAGTATGGATAGCCCAGAGTATTTCATGTGGGGAAGTAGCATCGAGAGACACCTTGGCTCTCTGCTGTGTCTGCAGAAAGATTAGTATTTACAAGCAAGCTCTGAGGGACGGGCATGTTTCTGATCACAAATGTGCTGTGCCCACCAACTTTACAATTGTTCACAGATTGCATTTCCACTGCTAAGTGACCTTGAATTTGTTTAAGAAAACCAATAACCCAGGACTAGGTTATCAAAACCAAAATTTACTTAGCTTATCTGCCTATTTTTAGGAGTAAAGTTTCTTCCCTACTTCACTCGAGTAAGTTAGAAGCTTTATTATATAATCCTAAAATGCATTACTTTGGGACACATTGCTTAGACTGACCTGTGATAATGTGATTAATATAAAAATTTGAAACAGTCAGACCTCTGTTTAAGCAAGCAATCACAATTCAGGCCCAAGAACCACCATGAGTAAGGGACTTACATTTCTCCTGAAATATTGGGGGGACAACTGCCAGCATCTCCAACAAATGCTGTAACATTTGGATTCTGGTCGCCACAGAAGTAGAGATCTCTGAACTCATTCACTTGAAGAGCCTAGAAGAGAGACAGACATCATATTATTAGAGTTAGTGATTTGAGGTGCTAAAACAAACATGTCAAAGGAACTTGATTACTAGTATATATTCTTGGAATCATATGCTTATGTTCCTTTTTATATTGAAGCTCTCAGTCACTGCACTTCTGAGGAACTTCAAGTTCTACATGCAGGATGGTTTAGTGTATGAGTCTTTGGCTTCCAAGTTTCATTTCAGTGATTTATTCATGGGTCTCTATCTTGCCAGCTACATATTCCTATGCATCCACTGTCATTTGGGTCAATCTACAGAGTCAGGAAGCCACGTGGCTGCATGCAGACACCCAGCACCAGCACACTGAAGCAGATGTCACAGACAAGATGAGGGAAAAGGTTCCCTTATACTGGCATCCTGGGGTAACTGCAACATCAGGAGACACTTCCACATTCAGCAACACCGACAAAATATCTTAGTGATACCCAAACATATACCACACTTCCCAGATCCTACCATTCTCTCCCACTGCCCATCATCATGGTCCTGCTCACACTACTCTGCAACAGCCTGAGCATTAATTTCACTCATTTTCACTCAGAGGTAGGAAACCACTCCTCTGAAATAGGCTTGGCCAGGGTGAAGACGAGATGGAAGCACAACTCCCACTTGTGACCAGCAGGTGACCTGCTATGTCTAGTTATTGTGCTTCAAGCAGCTGCACCCTTAGCTTTCTGGCACTCCAGCTCATTTTCACCTCAGAGTAAGCTGAAGACTGAGACACTCGGGCATTCTGGTAAATCATTTAACCAGTTAAACAGCCATTAACCTCAGACTAGCACTCTCTGGAGAAGCCATACAATATCTGGCTTTATCCTAAGCCACAAGGATCAATAATTCAGGCAAGGAATTGTCTCACTAGACAGCTCATTCTTCTGTTGTGCAACCAGCACTAATTTGTGGTGTTTACATCACAGTCTCTGGGACTTCCACCTCTTAGACAGAGGTTAAATTTTACTTATTTCTGGGAGCTGGATGGTTTGTTCATAGATTCACAGAATTGTTGGGGTTGGAAGGGACCTCAAGAGATCGAGTCCAACCCCTCTGCCAAAGCAGGTTCACTACAGCAGGTCACATAGGTAGACATCCAGATGGGTCTTGAGTATCTCTAGAGAAGGAGACTCCCCAACCTGCCCTGGGCAGCCTGTTCCAGTGCTCCGTCACACTGTGACGAAGTTCTTTCACATATCGGTGTGCAACTTCCTGTGGTCCAATTTGTGGCCATTGTCCCTTGTCTTGTCCCCACAGGCCACTGAGAAGAGGTTGGCCATCTCCCTTTGTGTCCCACACTTCAGATATTGATAAACATTGATGAGACCCCCTCTCAGTCTTCTTTTCTCAAGGCTGAACAGCCCCAGCTCACTCAGCCTTTCCTCATAGGGGAGATGCTCCAGGCCCTTAATCATCTTTGTGGCCTCCACTGGACTTTCTCCAGGAGATCCCTGTCTGTTTTGTACCAGGGAGCCCAGAACTGGACACAGTTCTCCAGGTGAGGCCTGACCAGGGCAGAGCAGAGGGGGAGGATCACCTCCTTCCACCTGCTGGCTACGCTCCTCTTAATGTGCCTCAGGATCCCACTGGCCTTCTTGGCCACCAGGGCACACTGCTGGCTCATGGCCCACCTGTCACCCACCAGGACCCCCAGATCCTTCTCCACAAAGCTCCTCTCCAGCAGGTCATCCCCCAGAATGTACTGATACCTGTGGTTATTCCTTCCCAGGTGCAAGACCCCGCACTTGCTTTTATTGAACCTCATCTGGTTCTTTACTTGTCATGCAAGGAAAGAAACCAAATCTGACTTTTAAGAGAACTTCATTATACTCATCAATGCTTGAGGAAGCAGCAGTGTGGCTACATTATCCATGGGCAAACAATGCTCTGTCTACTCACAGTGAGGCCGTATCGAGGGATGCTGACATACTGGAGCCAGTTCAGCCAGCCCATTATAGAAGGGAGGTTTACCAAGAGGCCTGAAAATATCTGAAATAGAACAGAGGAGGCTAATGAGGTACACTGTTTAGTGCAAGCAATCCATTCCTGCACAGACATTGCAGTTGTGCAGCAGAGATGTACTGGGATAGATGGACCTCCTCCTGCTGTTATGCTTGTGCCTACAAACCTCACAACAGTCCTAACCAGCTGGCACAGCAGCACACCCAAGTACCCCAGCTGAACTGCTTGCAAAGAGGTCAGGACAGTTTTCTACATTCACATGTGAGCTCAGAGCATGCATGTCAACAGCTTCCTTGCTCTGCAGAACCACATCCTGTGGAGGAAGTAGCCAGAGGCTGAAGGACTAGGGAGATGAGGAAGTGGAGGAACAAGGAGGAAACCATAGGGAGCCTTAAGGACTATTACTGTTTCAGCTTTCTCCTAACTTGCATCATTTATTTGTGCTCCTGAGTGCTCAGAACAAAGTTTGCTCTTGTCCTTACACAATTACAGTTCACAGCTAAACACAATGCCTCAGGCTGTGCCTCACTGCAAGTGGTTGGTTTTTTGCTTACCCTGTTGTCTTTTAGAACATGCACAGTGCCATTCCTCATATACTACTATGACTGAATGTCCATCGGCTGCCCTTCCCTCCACATTCACACTTCCTACCCACAGCAACCATTTGAGGCGCTAATGATCACTCAAGCTTATTGCAAAAGCAGGTTAAATTGCAAATCAATTAGGTTGCACTGTAAACTCAGAATATGTATGCAGAGAGCTACCAGGAGTCACCTGACAGGAGGTAACTTTTTACTCTAAAGTTAACTGGACAGGGCTCACAATCAAGATTTCATCACTAGCTATCTCTTTGAGAGGGAAGTCACAACCATCATCTACAGATAGTCAAAATTCCTTTCTCTCTCGTTCTTTTCCTTAGAAGTCCACAAACAAGACTACTGAAGTAATTTCTGAAACCCAAGGGCAATACAGAATTAAAATAAAGAGAAGGTATGTTCCTGTTAATCCCAATGGGCATCAAAAGTTAGTGCAATCAAATCAATCATATCAAAACATATTCCAAGATGTTTGCCTTTTAAATGATCTAGTTTTTCACTTAGATTTCTAATACTATAAAAATGGATTTTAAAAAAAAAGGTCTTGCAAGGACAACTAAAGGAAGAACACCTTTTTGGGGCACAGTTTGCAATTGCATCTGAGCAATCTGTCCTTTAGATTACAAGTTGGCAGAGGCACATCTTTGACACACTAGTGGACTATGGGTTCTCAGCCTGTTTAGGGCTAGCTCAACCCAGTTCTCTCAGCCCATCTCATCTATTTCCTCACTTCCACCAAAGGAGCAAACACACACTTTTATACTTACAAGCATCAGGACAAAACAAATCGTGATGAGCAGATTTGCCACAGCCACCACTTCCATCCCAGCACTGATAGCCAAAGACATGGCTGTGGCAGTGTAGGACACCAGCACCAGGCTTAGCATGAAAAAAAAGAACCGGCCTGTAACAGCTTGGTATCCTGTTTCAAACAGAAAAACAAAAAAAAAAAAAAAGTCCAGTAAAAAACCCACATTATGATCCCAGAGATGCAACCTTGGACTCCTACAGAAGACAGGGAAAGCAGGAAAGAGGATTGAATTTGGAGTCCACAGCAACTCTGCACACTCCAAAGTCCCAAAGATCATTACAAAATATGTGGTCAAGCTGGTCTTCATCTTAGATTGTCAGTGTCTCTTCTTCTGCCCCAGAGTCAAATGCCAAGCATTAAGTCAGTTGAAGGTTCAAACAGTTTTATGTTATAGATGTAGAAACTGAACTCTGGTTAAGTCAGAAATCAAATGTGTTGGAAGATGACAGATTCAATGAAACACTGATTCTTTACCAATCATCCAGTAACTGATGCATGAGAATATGATGACTGGAGCTGTTCTCATGGGCAGCAGATCTCCTATCATCAAGGCCAGGAAGTAGGCAGACACACGGTAATATCCACTGGTGTACTGATGGCTGCGAGTACAGGAAGGAGGGGAGTTGTACAGGTTTAGAGATTACCTGGGAAGCAGGCTCAGCATAAGCATCTAGTTTATCCTGAATGTGTTCTACCATTGACTCCTCTATATTCTAGTTGCTTATTTTCTATATGCTACCATTTCCTGCTCTGTAAAGTAAGTGCTGATCTACCTCTCAGGTCCTGGAGTGATTCAGAGAGCCTTCATGGACACTGAATAAAAGGTCGCATTACTGTTAAGTAACTTACTGGAAAGAAGCTCTTAAATCTCTTTTCGAAGACAATGATCTTTAACAACACCAATCGACTGCTATTAACCAGAGGAACACTTCATCTACAGCTGCTTCAAGGGGAGAAGGAATTATACCAAATACCTGGAAAACACCTTAAAAATATTGACTCATCCCCAGTTCACAGGGCAATTAAGTGTCATTATGATTGTTTTGCTGCTTAATGAAGCTCATGAGAAGCAGCTTTAAGTGATGAGGTACCAAAATCCCCAACAACACAGCTGTAAGCTAAACTGGTAAGCTGGGCAGACTGGCAAGAAATGTCAGTGTGAGAGAGATTCACTCCTAAGCAGTTGTTAGGGGCAATACTAATCTGCCCTGAGCAAGCTGTGGGTGGACATGTTAACATCTAAATTAGTGCCTCAGAGAAGCACAACATCCTCTTCCCAGGCACAAATCTCCAATTTCACCTTTACTGGATAGGATCTATCTCTTGTGCTTTCAGTCTATAAGCTGGAGACTATTTCCAAACTATGTTATGAAAATATATTTATATATACATCTTTGCAGAGTCTTGCCACTCTGAGACTACTCTAAGACAGTGTTTCAACCCTGCCAGCAAGAGAGCAGGCAGGGTTCAGTGTCTGTAGGATTCACATGCAGACTTCAAAAAGACCCATTACTAAAAGTGACACAAACTGTGACACAGCAAGTAAAAGCATNCTACAGACCAATTTAGCATTACTATTACAATATGATGTTGCAAGGAAGCAATCAAGTCTTTGGTGGAAATCACTTTATTTAGCCTGTATTATACTTCCCTTGCCTCAGAGAGTCTCATACCCTGGAATAAGGGCCTCACTACTTACACAAACAGTTTCTTGTCTCTGATGAACAGCTCAATTGCCGACACACTGGAAAAACACTGGTTTGTGGTGACAAAAAACAAGGATCCAACCCTGCAATGTAATACAGAACATTCAGGAAAAGAGTTAACAACCTGGATCAACACTGTGGCACCATTAGACATCATCATACCATCAAGTCAGTGCTTTTCTGTCTCTCTTTACAGAATGGAGATGCTTAATTGTGTTACTGTAGATCTAAAACCAGGGTTATTAATTTATGTTCCTTTTCACATCTCCTTCGGACATATGTGAAATCCTGACAGAACTGCGGCCCTGTTAGGACCTCCAGCAATACCATGCTGTTGTGCATTGAGGCTTCTGCAAATTTCATGGTCCAAACTGAGCCCAAGGCCTTTCAAGTGGCTGAAACCAGTCTGCTACAGATAGAAAAGAGAGCAAAGCTGTGCCTTTCCAACTTACCGATTCTGAATGCCACTTCGATCCAACTTTACACCAAAAAAGATGGCACCCACAACCAAGGCTAAAATTACAGTCACTGCAATCTAGAAGGGGAAAGAAGAAAGGGAGAGGAAAGCCCTTCAGATGGGTAAATATTATTAAGGTATATACAGGGTTTAAGATTCACACCTGACCTTTGTTGCAAGTCAACATATAACTATGACACACTAAATTAAAATCCTTATGGCAAACTTTCTGAGTTTATACTCTTCACTCTTCCCCTTCCTCTGATCATCTGTGGCTGTGAAAGTTAGTAGAAACACTCAAAGAATACACAGCTTAAAATTTCAAGTGAGGCACAAAGTTAACATCACAAAAGAAATTTGCCATTTGAAGCAGAGAATGGAGCACTTCCCCCACATCCAAATTTTCAGGTACAGTAGTCCTGTGTTAAATTAAAATGGAGATTCTTTTTTTCCCCCTTAAAGGCAACAAAAGGTATCTGAGCATCTCACTCCACTTAACTGGTAGTGGCACAGGACTGTTTGCCAACCTGCCCCTGAAAGAAAACTCCGTCCTACAAACAGGAGATTGCAGGACTAAGAACAGAGATCAAGAAATTTTGCCATTGTTACCTACCTGTGCAAAAGAGGCCTGTGGGTTTCTGATGAGGTTTTTCAAGGAACGCTTAGATACCCAGTACAGCTGGGTGAGGAATCCATTTGCATAGGTAATTTCATGTCCCTGCTTGGATACTCTCTCCTTGGTTCCCTGTCCAAGTTCCACTTTCCCCAGTGCTTCCTTTGTGCTCTGATACAGGCTGGAGTTGAGATATTTCTGGTACAGTACATCTACTACACTGCTGTCCATGCTATCTTCTGCCACTCCATTTTCACTGTTTACCTCTGAGTGAGAAAGACAACATACAGCTTGATTTCTGACAAACCCTACCTTCAGGCATGGCCAATAAACATGCTCAGTCCTTCCCATGTAGGTTTTGTGGATTACTGATATTTATCACTGCTCTCCTCTATTACTGAAGGCGGGAAAACACAATCCCCTTTAAAAGTGTTCTGAGCTGAAAAGCAAAGCATATATATTAGCAGGAAAAGAAAAAAAAAAGACAATGAATTGCCCTTGGAGTGAACCTAAAGAGTAAAAGCTTCCCACCACCACATACAACTTCCTTTCTACACCAGCTAACAGTGGATTTTTCCTTCACAATCTACCTTTTCCTTGGTCCACAGGTCTGTGATCTTCCTTGTTTGCTGTCACAGCAGTTGAATCTCCATTTATGATATCAAGGAAGAAGTCAGCTGGATTGTTGAAGGGTTCACATTCATATCCTTAAAAACACAAACCAAAGCACATATACAATATGCTTGTACAGCACAGAACAGTCTATTAGAAGTCTATTTCTAGATCACTCTTCTGCAACCCTGTTACAAGAAAGCTCACTGACTTCCATGAACATTCATTTATGGCAGTAGAATGCACAGGATTTAGGAGATATAGATACCTGACATTCACCACAGAGCTTCAAAGCTGCTAATTTCCCACTGATTTCAGGTAAGAACTTGCTTCTACACAACTCAGCACAGAAAACTAGTGCCTCCTTCCCAGTACTGTTCAACCACATCCCACCCTGAAAGATGTGTAGTTTCTCAGCAAAGAATGCTGTATGTCTGCTCTACAGTCACAGATGCTTGTACTGCTCTAGAAGCTCAACTCTTGCTTTTGTTTCAGGGAAAAGGAAGGGCTGTCCAAGAGCAGCTCCTTGTAATACACCTCTAGCCATGGGATAAGGAGGTAAATTTAAAATCAAGGATGCATATTCTATAGCATTCCTCTGAAAAGCAAAGGAGTTGGCATATTAAGAGGAGTAGCAAGAGGAGTTAAAGTAGTTCCAAGAAAGCTTACTATCTAACCTGTCCATGGCTGCACTGAGACTAAGCTGGAAATTTACTCCACACTTTCTGTTCTGTATAGTTAGAAACCCTCACCCTGCTTCCTTGTAGAGGGGGCAGTCGCTCAACAGTGCAATTATTAACCCTTCTAAGACACATCATGATTTTGTCTCCAAGTTGCTGACCTGCACTCAGATTCTTGGATCAGCCCCTACAGAGTGCTGTCACACTGTGGTTCAGAACCCACGGGGACTGTCACCGAGGCCTGGCAGAACTACAAGCATCACCTTGTCTACCGTGTATCATATTTCTAGATGTCCAATCGATTCTGGGTTTTTTTTGTCCTTATGTAAGGAAACAAAATGCAGAGGACAGCCATGCTCTTTGCTGTCTGGTAAACTTTGTTTTTATGACTTTGGTTTTGTTTTCTAACAGCACTATTCCGTTTGTATGTTACAGGCTCTTGTATCCTAGTGCTAAAATAGCGCAGGACTGTTACCCAGCACTAGGGTAAGAACCTACCCACAGATTAAACCCATCACTGTTTGTCTTGGTTTTGACACAAGGACTTACCAATAGAGCTAAAGTACTCCAGGGCCTGTTTTGCAGGACCATGGTACAGCACTCTTCCCAAAGCTAGCAATGTCAAACTGTCAAACAGCTTGAATATGGAATAGCGGGGCTGATGGATGGAAAATATGATGGTTCTCCCTCTTCTTGAAAGCCTGAAATAGAAGCAAAACATTTCTCAAACACACACTTTACATTTCAGGAAGGTCATGTTAACCCAAGCAAAAAGGAAGTATCCAAATCCAAACCAAATACTTTTCAACTTGAATTGACTTGGTCAAATCTTGACCCAAAAACTGTAGTTCCCCCCCTTCTCTATATGTCAGATTCTGCTTGCAAAACCTCTGAGACAGCATCCATCATCAAAGTCTGTCATTGCCATCCATGCAGACAAACCATAATGTTGTATGTATCTAGCAAAGGTTGAGGCCACAGTTGTGTGGCCTCCTTACCTGTTTTATAAACCAGGCTTCAACTTGATGAACCAAAGTGGTCCCACTGCACCCAATGGCAGTATCAGGTTTTACTTTACAGGCTGTAGGAGTATGACTAGCTGTTATTTCTCTGGGATCTTCTGCTGAAGATTTACTCTCAATAAAAAGTATTTTCCTTCAGGTTTTCCAGGGGCTCTTTCAAGTGCTTTAGCACTGGTGCCCCACAAGTATCCTTGGCAATTAAAGACCTCTAGCCACAAACAAGAGCAAAGTCTCCTCCCAGACACACTACAAATCCAGGTTAGGAACTCATTCTCATTAAATAAGTTTTGATTGGTTCTCTTTGTACTAGAAAACGTCTCATCTCCAAAAAATGGAGGGCACTGAGGGTAAATCTGTGCATGAAGTCCAATCTGATTTCAAGGCTGTTGCCAGAGTAGAGAAAGAGACTTTCTAATAGACTTAGCTTGAAGGCCAAGAAATTTTGATTACAAGGCCTGACCTCCCAGTTCACCCCTCTGTGGCAAAGGGAAGCTGTCCAAATTACATTTGCTTTTTGGGCTCAAATCCAGTGCTTGCTGTGGAAAGATTCCCATCAACTTCAAAAGACTTTGGACAAGACCCAAATAAAGAGTTTGCTACCATTTCTGAGTCTACTTGTCTAGCTTTGCTTTTTTGTTTTTATTAAGTGCACTGTTGCTACTCAGTCATATTCACATTCCTTTTTTGTACTAATGGGCTGACAACAACATTGCAGCAGACTCTTACTTCTTCAAGAGGAAGAGGACTGCATTGGCTGTGCTGGCGTCAAGGCCAGTTGTTGGCTCATCCAGAAAAAGGACTGGTGGCTCTGTGATGAGCTCCATCCCAATGTTGGTTCTCTTTCGTTCTCCTCCAGACACACCCCGGATCAACTCAGTTCCTACCTACAAGCAGAAGAGATCATCAACACCTAGTCAGTGAATGCTCTGGAGTTTGGGGCTCTCCACACCAAGCAGACCTTTTCATTTTCAGAGTCCCATCAGCAAACTCTAGGGCCAGCAGCAAATGATGGATCTGACTCAAGGGGGGCAGTGTAAGAGACTGCAGCAGTAAGCTGCAGATAGCCTGAGTTTTCAGAGGTATCAGGCACCTTATGACTTCAGGGAACAAAGGTGACACTGACAAGGAAGAGCCAGAATGAGCAGTCAGAGGTGGCACTGGTGCTCAGGGATGCCTTTTATAAGTGGCACTTCATTAGTGCTGCTTGGAAGTGGGATCAATACAGTAAAAGTTTTGTAAAAGTGCTGCTGGGAGGACAAGCTCTGCACAAAACTCCTCAATCACATCCTAGCTTACCATCCCTCACAGCTTTCAGCACTGTAAAACAATTTCCCTGTCTTGTCCCACAAAGCCAGGAAGTGACAGAGCAGCTTTCCAAGGTGCTATGACTAGGTGACTTTTTCCCCTCTGCACTTATACAACATGCTGGACACTGTCCAAATACTTCCCCTTTTACTAGCAAATACACATACCTCTTTCCAAACTACCTCCTGAGCTGGAGACTAATTTCCTGTGGTTTACTGGTTCCTTCTCAGCTTAGTGTAGCTCCACTACATACTCCATACTGTCCAGAATCAGAGTTCTTTTTCTAGAGGTAGTATTGATTTCTGAGAAGGATATTCCCACTACTCACCTTAGCATCAGCCACTTTGCTTAATCCCAGCTCATTGATTATCTGGGTGACTCTTTCTTCCTTCTCTTTAACACTGATGGAGCTGGGGAGTCGCAGGGCAGCAGAGAAATGCAGGTTCTCTCTCACCGTCATTGTGCCCATGACAACATCATCCTGAAAGCAGTGGAAATGGGCAGTTGGAAACCCCCCTCCTCAGCTACCTGGCTGGGCACCTTGCAATGGCAGCTGCCAGATGTTGCGGTCCACAATGGAAACTGGACTGAGCGGCAACCCCTGCTTCAGAACTTACATGACAAACTTCAAGGTCACTCAGTAGCAGCGAAAGGGAGAACGCGGGTCTCCAGACTCCCAGCTTGCACCAAGCACCACCTCAGCCTGCTTTCAGGCTCAGGAGTTCAAGTGCTGGCAGTCGGGTTTTACACTGTATGGGCTTTTTCCTTACAAGCTAAGGGGAGGCAGAGCAGCTAGCTGAATTTTTGTAATGAGCTAAACTTCCAGTCCAGAGGAAGCTAACGGACATTGCTAGTGCTCAGTGTTCAAGTCAGAGACTTGGGAAAGATTACAACAGACCAGCTTTGCTGCCAATGCTAGCTTAGGAAATTCCTACCACCACTTTGCACACAGTCTCAGTTTCTCATCCTAGCTCCCTATCCTTAGATCCACCAATGCAACTGTCAGTCACCACAATGGAGACTAAACTGCAAATTTAAATGACCTTAGTGTCAAACAAACTGGTATGACACCTTTGCTTGCAAGGCATGAGTGAAGCACCAGCACTTTTATAGGGTTGACACATGACTTAACATGACTTGTTTTAAATCCATAAAAGCAACCCTCTATGTGTATATTTATGTATTTAGGCCTTAAGTGCCATTTGCAGTATTTGACATCTTTATTGATCAAGAAGCACTACACAGGGGTGGGAGGGAAGAGAGACCAATGTCTCACCTAGTTGCCTATCATTTTAATGTTAAGCTTGGTTGCTTTGGACATGGAACCCCTTGCAAAAAAGTTCTTGGCCATTCATGAAAAACCAAGGATTTGGGGAGGCTGCAGGATCAAGACTTGGCAACAGTCCCATCACATGCATCCTCACAGAACCCCCCAGCCGACAGCTTTCAGAAATGCTGAAATTTCACATCTGCCTGCAGTCAGAAGCCTGGATAGTTTCCAGATTTGGCTGCTCATATGGCTGCCAAGAATCCCCTTCTCAGGTTCCCCTGGGCTTTGAGAGTCTATAATTGGTCTAGACCTCCACCCACTTCCACAGATTCAGCCTGCTTTTCCTGTCTCCGAGTGGAATGAAGCTCTGCCCCAGCCAGCCAGAATCAGAGGAAGAACAGCAGGGATCTATTCACTTCCTAGAATTATTATCTGATAGCTTGAAGGTACTTCTGCCTTGTAGAACTGCTTCTGAGTTTTACAACCAGAGATTTTGGGTGTTGTGGGGTTTTTTCCTCACCTTTTATAGTTTTCTTTAAACCCTTTCTAGTACTTCAGCCCAGAGCCCAAAGAACAAGTCACAGCAGCCCAGTGGCTTGAACATCCATGTGGCTTTAGGAAAACAAACACCTTCACAGTTCACTTGGAGCAACAGTTAGATCCTCTTGCCTCCCAGACCTCAGAAAAAATACTAAATACTGTAACACCTGAGTTATCAGGTCAGACTCATCTTATGCAGTCTTCCCTCCCAAGGGCTCCTAGGCCTCCACTGAAGGCAGTTGCTCACCTGCACAACATATCCTGAGATGCACTTGAAATTTGGAGGTTGTGGGATGCCATCTATAAGCACTTCTCCAGACAGGCCTGCTGGGTCCTTTCTGGCAGCCAGCACATCTAGGAGACTTCAGACAAACACGAGGCATTAGGTTTTGCCATAAGAGTGGCTTTTAAGTACCACCAGTCACCACTGCAGCTACAGCCTGTTCACAGCATGCTGCAAACCAAAGGGCACAGCCAGGACCTTCCTCTACTCCAGGGGCTTTAGCTTTTTGTACAGAAAGCCTGGTGTAGATACACGGTTTTCCAGCAGAAGGTGTGCCACAGCAGCATGGCAGCATACAACCCTCACAGTTCACAGCAGGCGACCCCCAACAGGCACAAACTCAGCTAACCTCAAATGCAGAGACAGAAGCACCCTGAGTAGCTGCAGTCTGCTCTCCAGCCAGGGGAACACAGAATTAACTACTTTGATCTCAATGAAATTAATCCAATGGGTATAAACAAGGCCAGAACCAGGACAACAAGACTAGAGTTAAGATTAATTCTAGAAAGTAACTTTAACATATCACTGGATTCTGCTGCCTGCCAACACGGAGGCCAGCCTGCCTGCTAGGTAAGTAAACACTGCCCTGATAAAGTGCTGCTCTTGAAAACACCCTGATTAGTTAGCAGTCTCCTTAGGGAAGATGATCAAGGGTCACCACAAAGATACATCTGTGTGAGCCCTGGCCGAATTTGCCAGTCTCTGTCATTCTCAAAGGCAGAAAATGACATAGAGCTCTCTTACCACACTTATACAGGAGAGAAAACAGCATCAGCACTAGCAGCAGACAGTCTGCATGGCATTTCACTGTGCGTTCATCCAAAGGACTGAAGCACACATGCACCCCCCACCATCAGGCCACAGCCAAGCTGGGGTGAGGATCAAGAGAATCCTACAGCCATATTCCTGCCAGTAGTCAGAGAAGAGTTTGGCCTAGCACCTTCAGATGTCTTGCTGCAGTGACTTCACAGGGGGTGACCTCTCTCTTGTCCTGACAGAGCTTGCTCCTCTGGCTCCACACTCCAGTTACAGGTCTAGGACAAAGCCTATATCTGAGCTCCAGTCACCCCAGCTCAGCCTGGTATCTTAACAGTCAGGCCACAAAGGCGACTACAGGAACAGTGACCACCAATTGAGCCAGTGAGGCATGTGACACTGCTGCAGGGCAAAAACTGTAGCAAAGCTAGTAGAGGTCAAACTGCATCACCAGATTTTTCACAGCCACGCAACAGTCTGAGCCTGCAGATCCCTTATCTCCCCCAACTCCCAAAATCCCAAATCTTCTTTGAACAGCTGACTGTCCATTTGAAGGAGCAGAAGAAAGTACTCACGAAGATTTGCCACTTCCTGTTGGCCCCAGGATAGCATTCAAGCCTGGCTTCATAATGCCACTGGAAGAAGGAAAGAGTTATTTCCAAATGGAGGACTGTTTCACATGCAGCTCATAGAAGAGGTAAGGTGTGAACAACATGCTGTAAGGAAAACTTAGAGATGATTAAAACCTTCTCCTTAAATCTGAAATCACTAAGCAAATTTGCTTTCTTGTCCCAGACTGCCAGTCAGAACAGAACCAGAAATGGACATGAAAAGCAATCTACAGAAGAAATTAAGCATCTTCCCTGCTGAAAGGGTCATGAAAAGAAAAAATAACTGGTCTTTGCTGCTTGCTTCCTCCAACTGCAGCTTGAGCCATAGTTAAGGCAACCCTCAGAAGAAGAGTTCACACAGGTTTGGTCCTAATTTGTTCAGATCAATAACTGAAACTGCTCCAGCTATATCCTGGCTATTTTGCCTAAAAGCAAATTAGAAAGTGTTCACATGAACTGCAGGCTGGCAGGAGGGTAGTCACTTTATCATCACAGCTGGATCTGGAAGGTGACATTGAGGTCACTAATCCACAGCAGCAGATTAATTCCTGCCCTCCAGTATTTTATTTAAAAACTTACTAAACATTATGAAGGATCTTCTTTTCCACCGTTTTCCGTTTACATAGGAATCCACTGGACTGCTTAACAGAGTACTGGATGTTATGGAAACTCACAACAGAGCCCCGAGGGGACCGGAGGGACTCTCGTGTTGGAAGTGAACGTTGGAAAGTGCCCACTCCTTCCTCTTCTCCAACAGCAATAATACTGTGATCAAATGTGTCTGCCATCATGTCTTTGTTACACAGGTCAAGCTCCACTGCATGCAGTTTGAGGTCACTGTTGTTTTGAGCAGTTTCCATCTGCTGAGACAAAGAACAAAAAAAAAACATGCAGGGAAGGAGACATGTTAGCAAATATTTCTTCAGAAAGTGCCTTGGAAAAGGGAGTTTACACACAACACACCGATCCTTCTACGTGCCAAGTTTCCAAAAGGCTGGATATCCGCACTGGAACACATCCAGTAGTCCCCAAAGGCATGGAAACGCACAAGTTTAAAACAATACACATAGCCTTTAAAAATGTGACATGTACATTCTTGAAGTGATGCTAGCTCAAAGAGCATCTAACGATGTAAAACCCAAGTTCATCTGTGATGGCCACCATCTTGCTCAATACAATGGGGGCTAAAAATGCAAGTTGCTACCACTTAAACTAAAGTTCCCCTCCTTCAGGTGAAACATGCTTACTCCCCCTCACAACCACACAAAGCTAGCACAGAAAACATATTAATGAATCTGTATGAAGAACCCTTTTACACAGGGAGTAAAACAGTTGTGCTTATGAACAGGAAGGCCAGTTCCATGCACTTTGTTTGCTGGCATAAGTCTGCTTCAGAGATACCAATGTGATTAAAGTAACAATTACATATGCTGCTTATCATGCTTCAGTCACACCAGTATCAAGATACTTCCCAACTACAAATAGGAAGAGAAGTGTCGTCAGGCACCTTTTACCCTGAAGAACAGTATGAGTGTCTGTCTCCATCCTCTGTGTGGGAGGAGATCTCCCAAAGGAGAGATCTGGGACAACTCAAAGTAAGGAAAAAAACCTGAACAAGCTGGTACGTTGAGGAAAAATTAAATATAGTATTTATTTACAATCACAAATTAAAAATTGCATTCTGATTTAAGCTGTCTCTATCTAAAGATGAGAGCACCTGAAAGGGAGGGCATGTGACCAGCAAAGGGAACTGTTCTCCCTGGACATGAATCAGAGCCTACACAGTAGGAACGAACTGTCATTAATATCAATTCACCAGCTAGTCACAGCATAGCACTCTTTTTTTCAAGGGAATGCTTCCCTTTCTGGTGCTGTAACTGATGTGAGACCAAGTTTGAATCCTTTCACTCATATAAAATTGTTTCGAGTTCTTGCTTTGACACTGCATGTGAAAAACTTGGAAACCTTGCAGTCCACAAGTTCTGCAGCCTGGGCATTACTTATACCCTGCCTTTTAGTAGGGCAAACCTTCCAGTCCCCTTTCCAGTGAAGTACAGTAAGGAAGGCAGGAATTACTACATGCCCCTTCTGGAAACTGAACACAACAGGTTAGACTAAGACATGTTGGTCTAATCCTTCTAGCTGCTGGCTTGAAGGTGTTTGTTGGAAACGTTAAGATTTTACTGTGATGTTGCAGAAAATCAAGGTGGTCACCAAGCTAAGAAAGCAAGGAGAGAGAGCTGTCCACAAAGATATCCATTGCTAGCTACCATAAGTTTTGTGGTAAGGTAGGTGTATCCCACCAACCACCTTTTTCCCTACCAGGACGGAGAGGGTGATAACAAGTAGGACCAACAATATCCACCACTGCAAAAGTCATGAATTTTTCAGTGAGAAAAATGTTCATCCTTTTAAGAAACTGGAACTGAAAAAGCAAGATTTAAAGAAACAGAATTTTCCATTTCCTCTCTACCCAATCCTATCACTTAAAGAAATGGCAGTAGATTTTTTTCTCATGTGAGTAAAATAGAAGTGGTGGGAAGGAGGAAGGGCAATTTAGCTTGAACTCATCCTGAACGCCAAGGGTGGTCACCTCTGGAAAAGCCTTGCTTCTGGGAAGCAAGAAAGGATATGCAGGTTCATCAGCAAGAGGTGGTTTCTGTGCTGAAGGGTTGCACAACAGATCAGGAAGGGAAAAAATATCAGGATGACAGTGACACTAGGGGCAAACACCTGGTTAGACTTTTGAGTATTTGACTATCTTGTGTATCTTGCATCGTTCCTGACAGTTCCTGCAGTTTATTTCACCGAAAGCCCGTTTACACAGGTTCCTGCAAAGTTACTGCCTGGCACTGGCAGGCTACACCGCCGTGGCAGGTATATGTAAGGAGAAGAGGAAGGTGAGACAAGCTAGCGGAGGCTACAGGTAGCTCAGGCAGCAGCAGCACCTCACAAGCAGTGTCCCCCAGCACCCCACCCCACGCACTAGTTCCCACACCAAGCCGGAGACGCGAACCGACCCGGCCGAGCTCCACTTTCCGCCCCAGACGCCCGCTCCGCCGGGAGACTCCGCCGCGACCTGCCCTAACCCGCCCCGGGCTGGGCCGGGCCCGCGCCGTTACCTCCCGGCCACCGCGTCGCTCCGGCCAGCAGCAGCGAAGCTCTAGCGGCGGCACTGCCTTGGCGGCGTTTTATAACCGGGTCCGGGTGGCGGGTTACATAAACCGGCGGCGGGGAGTGCCCGGCGCTGTCACGCAAACCCGCCGGGACACCGGCAGAGGCGGCGATGGAGCCCCGATCTAACAGGCGGCCAGGCCCGGCCCGCGGCTGCGCGACCCCCGGGGCGGTGCCGTTGCTGAGTTAGGCCGCCCCCAGCTGCGTGGGTCGCGCTGGGGGAGTTGGTTCCCCCGCCCCTGTGCGCCGGGTGCCGAGGGATGCCCCGCGCTGCTACTGCCCTCGTGGGGAGTGGGGGGAGCGGCATTGTTCTGCCCCCCAAGTGCGTAATGGGCATCGGGCATGAGATGTGCTGTGCCCTGGCACAGAGGGGTTCAGCTGAGGGGCGGGAGGCAGCACCCGCTCTCTCACCTGCTTTCTCACCTTCCGGAAAGGTCATCGCACTCGGAATGGTTCCAGTCCAGCTGGAGCCAGGGGGACCCCCACAGCCGCTCCAAGGGGGATAAAGTGGCACTCATCTCACACCTTCAGAGGCAGTGCGTGCTCCTCAGGTGTTGCTATGCTAGGTCCAAGGGTTACCGCTGTCCATCGGGCTGCCTCTCTGTGCAGCCACGTGTTCCCAGCCCTGAGAATGTGTGAAAGCAGGAAGATTGGATTTCCTTTGGTTTGTTGGCAAGGTTTGCCTTCAGTCTCCTGTCCCCAAGCACTGTTGTCTTTAAAAATAATCTTGCTCTCCCCAGGATCCTTGGTGTTAAGAATGCAGGAAGGGTCCACTTTTATGGTTCATAAATATGATTTATATAAGTCCTGCCGAGTCATCATATTAACTGCCTCCTGCTTGACTACCCTCTGCAATGCTGTACAGCATTGCTTTTCCCTAACTTGATCTCTTGATAGATCAAGTCAAGTCTTAGTTAAGCCAAAGCATACCTGATCAATGGTAATAACAAAAATTCTGATGGTTTACCCATCCCCTTTCTGACATCTGCCTTCCTCCAGGCACGTCGGTGTACTCCATACCACTGATGCACTAGACAGAAGGCATTTCCATCTCACACAAGTTCATTGCTCTATAGGGCTGACAGGAGTCCAGAGCAGGTGGGATTATGGGGACATTGGAGATCTGTCAGGACAGCGAGTTTTGCCCAAGGATCAGGTTTGCTGAATAAGGATGTTATCTTCAGTCACTTTGTGGGTCAGAAGCAGATTTGAGTTCATGTTTCATTTGTGTTTTAACTTCCTTTTTTGAGGAAAATCTGCCTACATTGAAGACTTTTGCCCTAGTGTTTGACCAAGCGCACACATCCGTCTCTCTCCAAGCATATTTCAAACCTGAACACCTACTAGCCCTCAGTGTGCTACAGTGACAACCCTCTAATCATGTGCCTCGAACAGTGAGAAAAAAAAACTGTGTGCTTGGTAACAGAGGTGAGTATTTTCTGAGTTATGAACTTGCTGCTCCACATAGTGTGCTCCACATAGTGTGCACAGTGGTGCAGAAGCACTCACTAAAGGAGTATGATTAAAGTTGTAGGTTACTCTTGACAGTTAGTTTCAGTGGCTCAGATGCTCCTCAGACAGAAATCATGGGTGCCTTCATGCTGTCAATTTTGGGAAACAGTGCTGTTCCTCCCACACTTCATGGAACAGAAAACCACTTCTCTGTCCCCTGTGCCTAAGCACGTCCCAATGGTATAGAAACAGAGGCCTGAGATATGGGGAGGAACCACATCAGCCAACTAGGCACCTGGATGGAGGTTCTGGCTTTCCTTTGGTCCAGTCCTTTAGTCCCTTACTCTTCTGGGCTTCTTCAATGACCTTGATCCTCAGGTTGTTCCATCTCCTATCCCAGCTGGGAGTATTTTTCAGCTGTATCATTTTACAGATCCAGTTGATCTAGCTCGTACTGTTGCTGAGGCAGATTTCTTTTAGCATGTGGGTAGGTAGACAGTGGCCAGGGGTGTATGTTTTAAGATGGATACTCATAATAACAAGCCTGAGGAGAGCCTGATGGTACACACGGTATTTTTCTCTCATCGCATCTCTCTGTAGGTCAGTGTGTGCCAGCATTGCTTTCTGCTGCAGCTCTACAGAGGGGGGCATTTGCCTTGTAAACTGTCAGCCTTCAGTTCTGATGAAGGGATGAGGTCATCACAGAAAGCCAACAAAGGCATTAGCCCAGTGTAAAGCTCTAGCAAGCACCAAGCTACAAAGCACTGGTGCTTTTATTGAGTGACATTGAACAAACAGTACTACAGGCTTTGCCTTCTTGATACACTGGGATAGCAAGAGCAATCTGGGGCCTGTTTCAGATCTCAGGCAGGTTTGAGCACAGGTTTGGAGTCTTTGCTTTTGCTCCCTAGCCCCTGCTGCCTTGAGTCTCTTTCTGTCTGCCACTACCGGGTCCTAGAGCCAGTGAGCCTCTTTCTGTCTGCCACTACAGGGTCCTAGAGCCAGAGGGACCATGATACTGCCCTGGACATGGGGAAGGGGATCTAGCAGTAAGTCAGGCTTCAAGAAATCCCACTGAAAACAGCATTCCTGTTTGCAGCTGATTTGAACATTGCTCTTTTCCTGTGGGTTCTGGTCGTGCGGGACATGCCCTGCCTGTGTCCCAGCACACAGTGGATAAAAAGTTACTGAGAACTATGAGCCACTCTCAGCTGAAGGTCCTGGTCTCCCTGTCTTCCTGCAGCTGGAGTCACAGCATAACAAATACATCTGTTTGAAGGGCATTCTGAGGGTTCCCAGGAGTCCAGCTTTGCACATGAGCCAAGACTTGCCATCACTTGATCACATCAGATATGGTTTTGTCTAGCAGAATTGCTGGACAAAATAAAATTTCTGATCTGTTCCTCCACGGCTTCCTTTAGGATGCTGTTTTCATTGCCCCGAGGATCCAGGTTGTTTTTTAATCCTGCCTAATCAAAAATTTCATAATGCTCATAAAATATTTCAGGGGCTTGAGCCAGTAAGAGGCTGCATGAGGAATTGCATGCAGATGTGTGAAGCAGATCCCGATGTTTTCCATACAGAAAGCAATGCAGAAGACAGCAGTATCAGACAAGGTGCCTGAGAAATATTTCCTAGCTCTTCTTTTCCAAAAGCTCCAGTGAACATTCTAAAAGATACAGCCTGTAGAATTGTGTTCACATGTGCTAAATCTGCTGCACCTACAAATTCACCACCCTAGGCAAAACCAAAAATTCTTTCTTGTCTTTTCCACCCTTATTGCTCATCATGCCAATGCTAGTGCTGACTGGCGTCCCTTACTGGGCTGAAGTGCTGCTTGCCCTGGGGAAGCTGGCTTTTTGCAAGACTTGCAGATTACATGGAAGAACTCTAACTTTGTCAAGTTTTGTTAATCATTTAGTCCATTATCTGAATTCATAGTAGCACTAAATCCTTAACTGGTTAAAGATAAGAAAGGATTCAAGCAAATCTAAAAGTAAAGGAAATCAATATTTAACTAGTGCACTACACTGAGATATTGTGGGCTTGTCTCTGACAGAAATCGTGAATAGCTAAACTATAGGATAAATAGACCTACACACAGGTGTTATGTGGGTAAAACAAGTAATCAGAGACAGATTTAGTATCTGTGCTCCGAAGAACCTAGTGCATCTAAACCACTCACAGCTGTTCCAAAGTTAAAAAGCTAGCATAAATGTGCTCTGAAATGTACAGCTCCAACTTGGTGCTGTTAAGTAATGTTACAGAGACACAAAGACTACCATAAAATGTTAAAGAAAATAAAATACATAGGGGCACTTCTTCACAGTCTACGTAAATTAAGAGGGGGAGATAATGCAGGTAGAGGGAGCAGAAACAAAGCTGGGAACAGAATGCTAGAACAGAGGTACATCTTAGCCAGACAGCGTAGCAGCTATTGGGGAGGTAAGCTTTGGCACTCTGCTAGGATGGAAGGCAGGCCACATGTCCTCTCAAGCAGAGCAGATTTGGAGAGACACCAGCTGTAACTATCCCATGTTCTTACACATTTAGGACAAAGCCTGGAACTGCAGACCAAGAAGTGGCACCAAACTAAGCTGGTGCAACACAAGTTATCCAGTCCAAGATTCTTCCACAGTTAGTCTGGATGCCCCTAGATGGAGGACTCCCTCAAGCACAGCTTGTGTTGCTATTTCCAAGTCAGGAATGGGCACTCTGATGTTCTGCTTCCCTTTAGAGGGCCTCTGTGTCCACGGGAGGTTAACAGGATTAAAGCGTGTTTTATCTGTCCCAACTCAGTTCTCCAGAGGTCAGCTCCCTCTCTAGACAAGAATGTTGACATACAAAATATTACGTAGACAGTTCACCTCCCTCCATGGGAGCAAAGTCCAGGCTGCCCCACCAGCCATTCCTAAAAACTGTTTAACTTTTATCCACTTTCAAGGCCTGAGCTGCTGCCGTTAGTATTTGTTGTGGCAGCCCCAAACAGATTCAGAATTTTTTGCAGTAGGCACTCTATGCCAAGAATCGCAGTGTCCCTCTCCAAAGGGACACTGCACAGCAGCAGAACGTGAGATAGTGTGACAGCAGGTAAAGACAAGTAAACAGCTTTTGTTCTGGAGGAGAGATAAGAAACTATCTCGATCTCATACATAACTTCCCCATTCTTTTTTGCCTTTATAGATGCCTGACAGTGCTATATGACCTTGACAGAGAACTACTGTGCCATGTCCTTCCAACACAGGGCAGAGCATCATGTTAGGTGAAAGGAAAAGGCAAAGGACAAAGATTCAGAAATCACAGCTGCCCTCTACTCTGTGTAGACTGAGGGATAATCATATTTACCAACAAGGAAACTGAGTCAGAAAAACAGGGAATCACCAGGTAACATATTCTATCAAAGAGAACCCAAACAGAAGGCCATACTAGATGTGTGACCTAAAGATGAAGACATTAATATAGATGAAGGGAAGAACAAAAAGGAAGCACTTGATTGCACAGATCATCCAGTAATGACACGGGAAAAAGCTCCAGAAGCTTAAGCTGCTTGTGCCAGAGCTTCTTGTATTTACCTTACAGCTTGCCCAAATGGTTGTGCTCCACAGGTCCCAGGTGCATCTCAATACTTTGCTATATCTTTCAGTAGAACCTCTTCCTGATGTTTGGCTTAACTAGTGCATCTCAATTTTTTTGACAGTGATGCTCTGTTCTTTTCCAGCCCTATTTTTTTCTCTCCTAGTTTGGAAACTGCTGTGGAGATGACTAGTGTGTGCAAAAAGATCAGAAGTTGTCCAGAGCTACCAAGAGCCACTGAAGGGCAGGTGGGTGTTGTAGACAGAAGTCAGTTAGCAGTAATATGAGTGGGGAGAGGGGACCATAAAGAATTACAATAGAAAAGCTAAGGTAGGTCTGAATGGAGAGTAAATGGGTCTGGGTGTGGAACAGTGGGAGTGGCAGGTGTTCATGACACTGAGTTTAGCAGTTTACTAGGACACCAGCACATCTAGGGCTAGCTTCTGCAGGCTCTCAGACTGGGAAAGAACAGCAATGAGCAAATCTTACTGACTCACAGATAAAAAACAGGGTAAGAAACTGAACATTTATGATCTCCTGAAAGGTATGAAAAGGAATATGCGAAAACAAGGCATTATGTATGACCAGGTTAGGACACAGGAGACATGAGAACTGTGTGAGAACTCTATAACTGGCATTCCTTGTTCCATGTCATCACAAGGACCCCTGACCACTGCTCCCAGACACAGGCCTTGGTGCCTAAATGCTGAACACATCTCTTGGTTCTTATGAGTAAGAGGTAAGAAAACAGGATTACAATTGGTTCTGTTTTAAAATAAAGTCCCCATTGAGCTTTGCTGCATTTTTTCTACTGTTCCCAGTGCCTGAATGTCCCATCCTGCACTAGTTGCCATCCAGTTCAGCCTTCTCTCCTGCTCTTCAACATCTCCTCAGTAACACAGCCCTTACCAAAGACCCTCATGTCTCACACCAGAGCTAAAGATCCCCATAGCTAAGTCCCTCAGGCAGAGCATGGCCCAAAGACCACTCTCTTCCATTGAAGCAACAGTGACCTACATGTCTGTTCACCAGGTTGGGCCATTCCCATAGAAAGCTTGCCTTCTGCTGCCTAGTACAAGAAACAGGCAAGCATGCAAAATAGTCCCTGAGGTTTTCTTTCCTGAGAGGTCTCCCAGAAAATCTCACAAATCCTGCCAAGCTTAACAATACTCTCGAGATCAGAGCTGGAAATGCCTTTAACAAAGTGTGTCCAGCATTCCAAGGGGGTGATCAAGGTGGCTTTTTGGGTTGTGCACTTCCCATCCACCGTTGATGCCCTTGTAAAGCCTAGACATGGGTTTGGATATCATAAGTCTCCTTCCACTCTCTTTGCCTCTTTTGAAAGCAAACTCTCAGTAATACAACTCAATGTGCTCTAGTAAGCAGCTCAGGGACCAGACCCTGGTGCTATGAGACTTCTACTGCCTTTGTTTCCATATCTACATGGTGGGGAATGCACGGTGGTGGCATGGCCTCTTCTAGGCCTTTACAGGATAAAACCCTTTGAGGCAGAAGGGGCTGTATTCCTGAAAGGATTCAGAAAGGATGACATCTCTCATTGACCGTAAGTTTCCTATTCTATACTAAATGAAGGAAAACCTCAGTTCTTTTGTTTGCACCAGAAAATCTGTGTACATGATTTCAAAGCTTGCTTTGCTTTGCGAACTCCAGACATGTCTGAACAACCTGGGTGCTTTCACACATTACAGCAGTGTGTGAGCATGCACATAAGTGGACTTTTCCTGTCAGAGCTACCCATGTGCTGTTATTTCTGATGCTTTTTGAAGGCGCCCCATCAGAAGTCACAACCAACAAGAACGATCCCTTGGGATGGCTTCTCAGGCAGCAAAAGCACAGTCACCTTCAACCTCCTGCTTTATGTGTTGCTCTGATGAGCTGTTTCTTCTCAGAGTAACAGAATGGTTTGGGTTGGAAGGGCCTCAAAGCTTCACATCCCCCCTCCCCACAGAAGCTGTGGCTTCTGTCACCTGAAGGTGAGCATGCCAACAGAGAAATGACTGGTATCTTCTGGGGACAGCAGTGGTCCAGATACAGCACCATTTGGGGCTGGTTTGGGACATCTTGTGCCCAAGCACACATGCTGTCTTGGTAACTTGGTGTGGCATGCCTCTCTGAAGCTGGCATGACCTCAGGCTAGAGACCTGTTGGAACACCCGCATTGTCCTGTTAACCAAGCGTTTGCGTGCTTCCTTCAGCATTCCTTGGCCAGGGCTCAGCCCTTGCTCACCATGCCCTCTGCCACCCATAGAGTGGCCATCTGGTGATGAGCTATACCTGGCATTTGCCACCTCTGAAATCAGGACATGAGCAAGGCTTTGGTATCTCAAGTGCTGAGTTCTACTACCTCTCTCCAAAACCTGGCATATTCTTTTTAACATATCCCTTGGCATTTGAGCTCAGGCGAGGGGCTGGACCTATCACCTACTGAAATTCTTCCTACTTGACTGCTCTCACAGTGCTGGGGTCCTCCCTTTCACATTCGGAGGCCCTGACTTAAAACTTTTGTGACTAGCAAAGGGACAGCACAGCATTTCATCTGGGTTTTGTAATCATCTGTTTGATCACATGATGTTCGCTTCTCCCCTCCCTTTTCCCTAGTTACTGATAAACTGTGGATACAGATAGTTATTAGATGATTCTCTTTTCTTTGCAAGTAACTCCAGCAAAGATGTGTTTGTAAAACAAGCAGGGCAGTCTGTAGCCAACAGTCTCCTGTGTTAAAGGCTGAACAGTCAGCAGCAGCTGTGGGTTAATACTAGTGTTTATTCACAAGAATGTGAAAAATAAGCAAAACTTGTACTGATTCTGTTTAAAGGTTGGAGATAGAAGAACTGTAACAATGTTTGCAACAAATATTCAGATCGGAGGATCTAGTATCATAATGTGCGTTTTGCAAATCTTGGATTGTGCTTCTGTGTTTTTACCACTGAGGAAGTAATTTGTATGTGTGTTGGTTTCTCTCAGTAAAATCAATGGGAGATTTGCTACTGACAGTCATTTGAAAACCAAAGGGTGAAAGGCCTGCAGATATAGGGGGCTGTGAGTGGTGCTGACTGACATCTGCTGGTAAACTAAACCAAGTTGATAAGGTAACTCCAGAAGCTGGGCTGTGGATTTACATGTTGCTTTTAAGCCTGAAAAGTTAGGCTTGTTCATTGTTGAAACAAATGCATCATACTCTTTGAGAGAGACAGAGCAGAGACGCTTCTAGGAGCTTTCCACACTTGTGGTTCCGGATGGTTGGAGCTGCCCCTTGTTTAATCCCTGAGCCTGCTTTCAGACATCTGACATGACCCTTCCCGGGCACATCAATGAATCCCTCCATGCCTCACCTTCATTTTGACAGCATGGTTAGAACAATGCTTAATTCCCCTTTGGCTGGATCCAAGAGCACCTTAAACCAGCCTCTGCGTTGGAGCACACACAGCACCTATTGCCACAGGACTTGGACCCTGACCACTCCAACAGCCACACAAATAACTCTTCAGGGTACCATATATTTTTCCAAACCTCCTCTTTAAGATTTTTAACCACCTCAAGGCACACCTGTCTTCTGCAAGACGGGGGCTTTACATTCAGAGACACAGGAGTTTGGAAGAAAATCCTCTGAAAATTGGAACAAAACACAGCTATGCACCTGCTATTGAGGAAAGAAATGCTTTACTTTCCCCATGAAACATATATAATATAAATAATACCAGCTGCTGCTGGGAGCCTTGACAACGCACATCTGAAAAGAGAAGCTGTATGAATTTACCATTCAGTGTATTTCTGTTATCTCTCAATGAGTTTGAAGAGATGATTGACAGTTACACACAAGCAATTGCTGAGGACAAGTAATTGCCTTGCCCTACTCTAGGATACATTATATAGACAACGACACATTGACAAGGACCAGACAAGGCACAGTTGCATGGGGATGTACAAGAGAAGACACTAATGCAGGCACAGGCATATACCAGTGACAGAACTTCCTTTACATTGAGCAGCAGTGACACCACCAAAATCACAGTACAGTGTGGGAGGTGGTGGTCTTTCTGCCAGAAAGGGGGAAAGGTGCTTGCTGACCAGGCTGGTAGACCCAGGAGACCACTGCATCTGATGGTTGTTGTCTGATCCCAGCTAGAGCTGGTTCAGGGCTCTTCAACAGGGCAGGCAGGTGAGGTTCCTCATCTTTCAGCGCTCATAAGCTGAGCTTGCTTCTCCCATGTTTGGTAGAGTGAGATGTGTCTCTCCTAGCTGCAATGGCCTCATGTGGACTCCATGCTCTCCCTTTGCAAGAAAAGACGGCTTCCTGAGATGCAGGCATGTTTGCACTTTGCAGTGCAAACACAACCATTTTGCTCCTCCTGCTGCCCTAAAGAGTATCTCACATTGCCTGATGCTGAATGTCACTGTCCTGTGGATCTGAGCCCAGCTGCCACAGCACTGTCCTTTTGCCTGACACTTATGGGGGGCAGACAGACAACCTGTACAGAAAGAGCAGGGTGGTGGATGTTGCCTCCTGGTGTGTAGTGACAGTGGGGTTATTGTGCTGTCCTGCAGTGGCTACAACATCCCAATCTTGGTGGCCAAGTTACATGTGGGCTGGTCCTGCAGATGTTTGGCACAGGTCAGGAGAGGAACAGAAACACTGGGCAATGGAAAGAATGCCTTGTGCCACCTTTTCTATTGAGCAGAATAGCCAAGCAGCATTCTCCCTGTGAGAACTGTGAGGCTTTATAAAGCCAAGCCTTACAGAAAATCACTTTCACCTTCATTTTCTTGGCAGGAGGCAAGTTCAGGATCACGTCCTCACAATAGTTATTGCTATATTAAGGAGCCGAGCCTCATCCAGCAACATATCTTCCAGTGAATCTAACAGCCTAGAATCAGCTCCTTGAGGCAGACAGTTGCTGCTTGGGTGTCTCCTGAGGTGCCAGACATATTTCTTCAAAGATTGGCATCCCAAGTATTTGATATCTATGCAGTAATGCAGACACAGGACCTGACCCCATATTCTGAGTCTCTGGAAAAGGCAGACACTCCTTCAGAGACTACAGAAGAGAACTTTTTAGTTCGCAATTAGGCCTCAATAACCATAATCTGTTATTGAGCCAGGATCTAAATCTTACAAATGAATGCAAGGAAGAACTTTCAATACACAGAACCCCTGATTTGTTAAGTGCAAGGGGCTGTGTGCACTCTCAAGCCCATCAGAGAGCATAGAGCTGCTCTGTTCAGTTACAACTTAGTATATGGGTCTTCTGTTTAATTAAAATGGGGGGTGGGGGCGGGGGAGAGGGTGGAAGGCCTGTTTTAGGGAATTCTCCTGACATAAGCTGTTTTCTTCCGAAAAAGAGTAGGAGAGGAAGTAAGCAACATCATTGTTCTGAGTTCAGATGGAAAAGCGGAAGGTAAGAACCTCTTGCTCAATTCTGAATTTAGTGATTCGAGAACCATGGCAATGTCTCACAGATAAGTCATATTCCCAACAGCATGAGCCACTGATAGGAGTGAGCTGTGAGACCCTGCACCCACAACCATTGGCTGAAATCTAAGCTCCCTGTGGGCTGGGTGACAAGGTCTCACAGCTCCTGCTAGGCTTTGGCATCTGAATGACCCTCTGCTTCAGTTTATCAGTGAGAACATGTAGCTGTGACAGCCCTGGAGCCTGGGCCATCTGAGGACAGGCTTGATCCCAAGGTCCTTCAAGCATTTCCCCCAGAACACACCGACACATCCATCTTTAAAAAGTAGCAGTACAAAATGCTGCACAACATCCCCACTAAACCTAACACTGCACTGCAGAGCAAAATAAAGTGTAGCATTAATCAGAGCAGTGGTCTGGGACAACTCACATTTCCATTGTCTTTAAGCCTACATGTAAACCCTATTTGACGTTATTACAGAATATCATTGATTAAGACATTTGAAATACATTTACAGCGTCCCTGTGATAGCTGAAATAGTCTGCACCAACTACAAGGAAAGAAGTCTCAAAACTAAAAATGGCTAGAAGTATTTTGTATGGAATTGAAAGACTAATGTTCATCTCATTTTCACAATATTCCTAAACTACAAAGCTGTCAGCACCCACAACCACACACAAAACTGTCTCCTTGTGAAACATGAGAAGTGTCACAACTTTGTACCTATGGTGATGTTCTCAAGTACCTTGAAGTGCAATTTAGAGGGTGAAAATAGGCAACATAAAGAGACTTCATAGTATCAACAGCTGTTAGAAAACATGTAACCAGACCTCTGTTTCTAAGACTCAGGCCCTACCAGTAACAATTACTTCTCTGTTTAGGAGATGTCAGATCACCTCCCAACTCTCATTTTAGTTATGCAGAGGAAGGTTTTAGGATCCTCTTTTCTCAATATCTGAATCTACGGTACAGAGAAGGCTAATAAAGTATTCTGGAAACAAACTAGAACAGAACAAAACTGCTGCTAACCAAGTAGACGCAAATAACTACATTTCTCCTTTCATCTCACACTAATTATTAAATTCATCTTTGTTTACATCATTACCACAGCTTTGTTCTGCAGGCAGTTGTATGTGTTAGAGACAAGTTGAAACCTGCTACTCTGGACCTAAGCATTTACAGAGTTCTAGAGTTTCTACTTTTTGGGAAATGGTAGATTAAAGGTTTTGTGTTTGCCTGTTCATAGGCAGAAAGCTAATACAATGCCTTTCCAAATTTCTACTTGCTTCAGAGATACAGGGGCCAGAAATTCTAGCTCTGACATTACACATCATTACACTGGAAAAGAGCATCGCTGATTTTTCACATCACCAATTCTTGGCAACAGTGGTATCTATGTTCAGATGTCCTGATTTTTCTAACAGTGGGTAAACACATGAAAGTGGCTTAGTACTACTGGGAGCACTGGGCTGTTTGCTAGAAGTGCACATCAGACTGTGTCAGGATGTTATTGGGCACATGAGATCCTGGCAAAATGGGGGAGACCCCATTTTGGGAAGAGCTGCCACTGAGATCGGTTCCCTGTACATGCTCCACTTCCCAGCTTTCTGCTTCTTCTTTCCCCAGCAGGTTTAGGCTTTGGGGGAGCAGCTCATCCTGACTAGCTTCTTCATCCTGAGAACCAGAAGAAAGAGTTAGGAAGATACCAGGAAGTCTAGCAACACTCTAGGAGAAAGAAAAGGTACATGTGATACTTAAATATCTTCTCATGTTCTTCCAGAAATTAGTAAAACCTGCCTATTAAAGATCCAATATACTGTTTGATGTAATTGATAATTACATTAATTACATTACAGTGATATTGTAATTGATTAATTTACATCCAAGCATTAGACAAGCATCCCCTTTTTCCTCTACATGAATCTTCACAAAGGTTTCAGGGCAGAGCAAATCTGTAAGCAATCACTTTCATTTTTGGGGGCATGTTCACATAATAATTAGGACCCTCCAAACTGCTTTCAGATGCAAAGGAATCACAAAACCACTCCACAAGAGAGGCTTCTTTCTGGCTCAGCTAGGTCACTGTGTGCTGTTGGACTACTCCTGATATGTAAGCCACAAAGACAGGAAGTAGTAACATGGCTCCCACATGACTTTCTGCCTTTGACTTCAAAGCTGAAGAGCCAAAACGTGTTAGTTGACTGAATATAGGCAGTCTTTGGCAAAAGTTGCAAGTCTGTAATGAGATGTTGTGAGCAGATACCTAACGATTTTCCACCTCATGTGTGATTCATAATCTACAGGTAAGATGTTAAATCACAGTCTGTTACAATATTGAGAGCTGCTCTTGCTGAGAAGGATAGTATCATTTTTTGTGATGTCTGAGGATAAGTAGGTGTAAGGAAACTGAAGATAAGTGAATTGTACCCACTGCCACAGGAGAGAACTTGACCTCAAAGGAGCTGGAGGGTGTATTTGAGGGTACTGTGGCTAACAGCAGAGAACAGAACATGAAAGCATGAAGCTTATGTCAGTGGTGCCTGGAAAAGCAAATATGAAACCAGGTCCATTCACATAGCAGGGCTGGCCACATACCCTGAAGCTTGTTCAAATGTGTGGTGGAGGGCTACCAACCTTGCTAACATTATTCAGTGTCTTGCCCAACAGGTCCTTCCTTTTCAGCTTATTTCTTTCCAGCACATCTAGCTTGTTCACCACTGCATCAATCTTGGAGCCAATACTGTTTATGGACTTTTCCAGCTGCAGCACACGTTGCAGGAGGCTGAGGAAGACACGGAGAACATCTACAAGCTTTTCCTTGTGATGAATTGCAAGATTTGCAGCAAAAATCTTATGGACAATGGGTAAGACCTCAAACAGGAGTGAATGATCCAAATCAGAGAACTGATTGATACACCCTGAAGAAATAATTCCCTGCTACTCTGCATTTTCATCTGTATTCAGTGATTCTGCTTAGGACAGATCCCAACTGGTTAGGATCACAATATAATCCCATTGTCAAATATTGCACCTGCCTCACCTTTGATAGACCCTATCAAAGGCCCTATGTAGATTGCTCAGTGTTTCTTAAAAGCAGAATCTCTCTGCTATATTTATTCCATGTCTCAACTGTGGAAGAAACAACCAAGTGTTATACTCAGGCCTAGAATATGAAGGCCTACTAGGCTATAAATCAAGTATATTTATTTCCATGGGACCTTCTGTAGAGGTATCAACTTCCTCTGACCCAGTTATCCAGGCTACCTTCTGACCTGAAAAATGACAGCATATGGCCTGTGGCCAGCTGACAGCTGTGGAGGTTATTCAAGAGGCAGAAAGCAAAATTTCTTAACCCAATCTTTTACAGGAACAAGCAAACTACATTATAAGAACTGTCCCAGTTCTCTCCTGACCTGCTTATTTACAGCTGTGTGAGATAAAAAGAGACAAGATCTTACTGAAACTGCTCAGCACTAGTGTAAGCAGTTATATCAGGGAAGGAAGCAGCAGACAATCAGACCCCTCATTTGCAGAGGGATTGAACTACCGCTGGTACAAACATACACTTGGAACTCTTCTTTGGAGACCCAGCTGGCCTTATTGGGGTGATTATTCTTTTCTTCTGCATAGGTCAGATTCTCGTCCAGGTTGATATCACCATAGGATTTCCCCAAATTTTCAATCTCTGTAGTCAGTGCAACCTAGAGGGTAGATAAAGAAACTCTTGCAAAGTTGGATATTTGCTCTGTGTCAGCTTTACTGTGAACACAGAGAATCACAGGCAGTGATATATTTGGCTGCTATCCAGAGCTGGAGCTGTATTTTTGCTGCCAGCATAGTTTATATCACAAACGCAAAGATTTTGTGATACCACTTTGGAATTATCTTTATCAAACAAAGGACTTTTTCCTTGTCCTTTTTTTTTTTTACCCTTTTTGCCTCTAGGTCATGCTTCATCTGCTGTTGTTCCTCTTCATCAAGGATGCAGTTGCCATCTTTGTCAAACCTGGAGAAGGCTGCTGTGATCTCACGATCTGCATGGCCCAGTCTGAAAAAAACCCCAAGCCAACAAAAAGCAAAATACCTGAAAAAAAAAGCTCAAGGCACTGAATTACACTGTCAGGTTCTAACAGTGCATGAGCACACCTTTTGAAATCAGTGCATTGTTTCCTCCTGCCAGTGACAAACCTAAACATCCCAAATGAGAGAGAGCACAACACAAACCCATTTAGAACAGGAGATTAAATATGTCAGGAAAGATGATAACTGCTTTTTTTGAGTCTTACATATTCCAGGACTGAGCTAACTACTCTCCCAGTCTTGAAAACCAAAGCATTTAAATTGTTTGTATGGCCAAGAGAAAGAGTAAGCAGGTGTCCTTCAAGTCAACTCACTCCTTCAAGCTGTTCTTGAAGTCTTCAAAGTCCAGTTCTTTTGTTCCATTCTGCAATGCTTTCTGCACATCAGAAATCCGCTCCTTCTTTAGCTTCAGCTTCATGAGCGTCCGGTTGTAGCTCTGTTACCAAAGGTGCAAATGGACACAACATCATGCAGTGAAAAATAGGGCAGAGCAAAAAATGGATGACCAGATGTTAAGTAACACAAGGAGATTTTAAGCTTTCCGGAAGCAAAAATAAAAGACTGCTGAATGAGCTCCATGTCTGAGCTAGGATCATGTTTTCAAAGTGACACTAACATGGTAGCCTGTATCTCCACGACAAAGTTTACTCTCTGCTTTTCTTCTCCCATCCCTCCCTTTATCTGAGCTCCCAGCCATAAGCTGTTAAAGATAATGTCTCAGATACCATTCTTTGCAGAGTATCAATCCCACAGCAGAGTTGTGAACTTCCAGGACCTCTTCTGGAATTCTCCTATGAGAAATCCAGATATAACCCCATAGATTTGCTTCACAGTAACATTCTCAGCTTTGAAAAATAGGCCTGCCATTTTATTGATCAAAGTACACTCTATTAAGGAGTGAAAAAGCATCGTCTAGAGACTGTCCTGGGAAGAAAAACATGGTTAAGTAACAGGATTCACCAAACCCTGCTTTCTCATCTTCCCATTACCAAAGGATCTGGGAGCTTTATTTATCCCAGCAAGGAACTGTGCGCCAAGAAGGTGAATCTGGAATTGGTGACCACTGTTTTTCTCTGGTAAATTCCACACAGATCATGGACTTACAGAAAACTCCTCAGAATTTAGCTAGAAAGTAGCACAGCTTTCACCATTCATCACCTGCTTCAGGATGTCCGAAAGCTGCAGCTCATCCTTCTGGCTTGAAAGTTCCTCCTTGACTTCTGAGTAGGTGTCATTGATGATGGCCAGAAACATGTTCTATAAAAAGGTGAAGAAAAGAGGTGCTCCAGCAACTGAAGCACCAAGAGACAGGCATTACTCTGCAGGGCTCAGATAAACAAGCAGCTGTGTCCACATGGGGCAGCACTTGGGCAAATAAAAGTGGGTGAAGGGAAGGGCCACTTCAGCCACATAGTGCTTTCTCACTGGACAGGACATGCTTGCAGTTAAAGCAGTGACCAAAGGTACATTGGTTCCCAGTTCAGATATCATCTTCTGTAAGATGTGAGGTTACATTTGGATTCCTAGCACTAGGTATTTAACCTGAACATTATGAGCATCCCTCTGCATCCATTGCTTAGGAAGCCAGAGACTGTTCCTGTTGCTTTGTTCACTGCTTACTAATGAGCCGCTAAATGATCCCCTTGATTTCAGCTACATTAGTGTATTCCCAATAAGTTTCAATCTATACCATAAAGCATGTAAATACCACAGATTCACAGAATGTTAGAAGTTGGAAGGGACCTTGACAGATCATCTATTCCACCTCCCTGCCTGAGCAGGATCACCTAGATTAAATCAAAAAGGAACACGTCCAGATTCGTCTTGAATGTCTCCAGTGAAAGAGACTCCACAGCCTTTCTGGGCAGCCTGTTCTAGTGCTCCATCACCCTCACAGTGAAAAATTTTTTTCCTTACATTCACATGGAACTTCCTATGTTCCAACTTGGACCCATTGCCCCTTGGCCTAGCACTCGCCATCACTAAGAAGGGCCTGGCTCCTTCCTCCTGACACTCATCCTTAACATATATAAACATTAATGAGGTAGCACCTCAGTCTCCTCTTCTCCAAGCTAAGGGGACCCAGCTCCCTCAGCCTTTCCTCATAAGGAAGATGTTCCACCCCCTTAATCATTTTGGTGGCCCAGCACTGGACTCTTTCAAGGAGTTCTATGTCCTTCTTGAATCGGGGGGCCCAGAAATGGATGCAATATTCCAGATGTGGTCTCACCAGGGCAGAGTAGAGTAGGAGAAGTACTAACCTGACCTCCCTTGACCTACTAACCACCCCCTTCTAATACACCCTAGGATGCCATTGGCCTTACTGGCCACAAGGGCACATTGGTGGCTCATGGTCATCCTGCTGTCCACCAGGTCCCTCTCATGTACACTACTCTCCGACAGGCCAGTCCCCAACCTATACTGGTACCTGGGGCTGTTCCTCCCCAGATGCAATACCCTACACTTGCCCTTGTTAACACATTAAATTTCTCCCTGCCCAACTCTCCAACCTGTTTGAATCTTGTTGAGTGGCAGCACAACCTTCTGGTGTGTCAGCCACCCCTCCTAGCTTTGTGTCATAAGCAAACTTGCTGACTGTGCACTCTATTCCCTCATCCATGTCATCAATGAATACATTGAACAGTACTGGTCCCAATACTGACCCCTGAGGGACTACACTAGTTACAGGCCTCCAGCCAGACTCTGTCCTACTGATCACAACTCACTGGCTTCTTCCCTTCAACCAGCTCTCAATCCACCTCACTGCTCTACCCTCCAGGCCACACTTCCTCGGTTATCCACCAGAATGCTGTGGGAGACAGTGTCAAATGCCTTACTGAGATCAAGGTAAACCACATCCACTGCCCTACCATCATCCATCCACCTGGTTATATCCTCGTAAAAGGCTATTAGGTTGGTCAAACATGACCTTGCTTGGTAAAACCATGTTGACTGCTCCTAACAACCCTCTTATCCTTGATGTGCCTGGAGACAGCACCAAGGATATGACATTCCATCACCTTTCCTGGAAGCTGACCCGTCTTTAGTTACCTGGCTCCTCATTCTTGCCCTTTTTGAAGACTGGAGTGACATTTTCTTTCCTCCAGTCCTCAGGCACCTCTGCCATTTCGCAGGACTTACCAAAGATAATGGACAGTGACCTAGCAATGACTTTTGTCAGCTCCCTCAGCACCCTCGGGTGCATCCCATCAGGGCCCATGAATTTATGGATGTTCAGACAGCTTAACTGATCCCTGAACCAGTCCTCTTCAACTGAGGCAGACTTCTCATTTATCCTGACTTCCTCTGGGTCTTCAGCCATCTGTGGCTCCTGCAAACAGTCTCCAACAGTAGAGGCAAAGAAGGAATTCTGTAACTCCACCTTCTCACTATGCTCAGTCACCAGGGCACCCACCTCATTCACCAGAGAGCCTGCATTGCCTCTAGCATTAGTTTTGTCTGCAACGTATTTGAAGAAACCCTGTCTGTTGTCCTTGACCTCCCTGCAAGGTTTAATTCCAAAGAGGCCTTAGCTTTACTAGTTGCCACCCTACATGCTCTGACAACAGTTTTATATTCCTCAGGAGTAACTATCGCCTCCTTCCATGACCTGTAGACTCTTCTTCCACTTGAGTTTGCCTGTTGCTCTTTTGGCTCCCTTTCTTGATTTCTTTCCCAGTGGAATGCTCTGATCTTGAGATTGGAAGAAATGGTCCTTGAATACGGACCAACTATCTTGGGCCCTTTTTCCTTCCAGTACCCTGTCTCATGCGATTTCCCCCAGTAATTGCTTGAAGAGGCCAAGTTTGGTCCTGCTAAAGATCAGGGTTGTGGTCCTACTAGAAATTCTCTACCACATAAGATCCTAAACTCCACCATCATGGTCACTGCAGCCAAGTCTACCCTCAACCTTCAGCACTTCAACCAGACCCTCCTTGTTAGTGAGTACAAAATCCAGTAACACTCCTCTCCTGGTAGGCTCGTCCACCATTTGCATCAGGAAGTTATCACCGATGCACTGGAGGAACCTGCTAGACTACAAGTAGCTGTCAGTGCAAGTCTTCCAGCAAATATCTGGGTAGTTAAAATCCCCCATAAGAACCAGGGCCTGTGATTTCGAGGCTACACTCGGCTGCCTGTAGAAGGCTTCATCAGCTTCCTCCTCTTGATCAGGTGGCTTGTAATAGGCACCCACGACTGTATCACCCATTCTAGCCTATCCTTTAATTCTCACCCACAAACTCTCAGTTCGATATGGCCCTTAGACGCCACAATCAAAACCCTGATTGCAATGACGAGCTCTTTGTCTACTCCGGTCTATGTGCACTGCACAGCTACCATAACAGGACCTTCCTTACTCTCTAAGCATTTGCACTGCACCTAATTGAGGGATTATTTGGAAGGGTCTTGCAAACACTACTGTCAATAGAGGGACAAGGAGCACTGTCTTGCTTACCAGGAGCACAAAAAACACAAAGAACACATAGGTGACAAAATAAATTGGTCCAAGAACCCTGTTGGCATTATCGATGGAATTGTAGTCAAAATCACCAAGAATGATCCGAAACTGGGTGAAGCTGGAGGAGAGAAAGAGCACAAGGTCACACAAAGGGACATCTATCCTAACTCCTCAGACAGTCGTGAGGTGTACTCTGCATCTGCCTGCAGCTCAGGTGGTCACAAGCATGAGCCAGAGCAGAGGTCCAAGTCACTCAGTCTGGGGAGATAGATGTACCCATAATATTATGGGGTGAAGTGAGCTGTTCTGGTTAGAGCAAGAGCTATCTGGAAAGTAAAATATTGTTTCCACACAAATTTCTGTTTGTCCAAAGTGTGTTTTGGTCCAAACAGGAGTTAAAACCAAAAACCATCTGAATTTACCCTTATAAAGACATTTGACTCATTGAAGCCTTCTCTTGCAAGAGCTTATGAGACTTTGAGAGGATGTTAGTACAGAACAGTGCCCTTCAACCACTTGTAATTCATAACCCCATAATGAAGCACGTTTAAGTCTATTGATCAGAGGTTTGCTTATCTCAGACATCTCTTGTATAACTCTTAAAGGCAGGGCCTAGATGCCAGAGGTCTGTGGAACACAGGCTCAAAACTGCTGCTGTAGCAGATACCTCCCTTAACAACACAAGTTGCCTGAGCAGGCCTGAAAGGCTGTCTGAGACTGAATATCTTAATTAATTACCCCAAACCCCCCTTCTGTGGATGACCCACTGGTCAAGCCCAGATCTCAGGTATCTTACTGTATTGGGTTTTATATGTGGGACTTCTCTGGAAAGTGATCAGTGAAATGACTCCTATTAAAAGTGCCCTCCAATTTAAAAAATGAAAGGGAAAAAAAAAAAAAAGACAGACAAAACCCCACAGACTCTGAGGTGATGTGCAGGGAGAAGGACCTTACAAACCCACAGCCTGAAAATCCTGTCTGAGAAATGCAAAACTCCATGTCATATTCCTTGCATTTGGACTATTTAGGGAGCTCGGAACTTTTTCTAGATCTAAGGAAGATTAATATAGCATTGCTGCTTCTTTGGTTTAAATTCACTGATGTTGAAATGTCTCCTTCCAAGAAGAAATTATTTTTTCCTGTAAAAAATTATTTTGCTTTGAAAAATGTATACTTGATCTTACTTAGACTATTATACAACATATTTTAGAAAACCTGCTGAATTTTCATTAAAACTAGCATGGCAGAAATTAAGTAAAGCTATCTCATAAAAAATCAGTTATATTTATGAATAATATAAAAATGAACATTCTGACTTTTTCATTTGAGTGTTTAACGTGATCATCTTAATAAAATGCATTGTATCTGCTTTCCCTTGTGAAAACCCTGTAGCAACAATCAGTATTTAATTCAAACAAAGATTTGGAAGGAAGTGCACCGTCTGATGAAAACCAGAAATGTTTTCATGCAGCTGCTTTGTAGACCATTGCAGACCCTGAAACCATGTGATCAGCGAATGTATTTGGATGCCAGATAACTGCAAAATTGCAGAGCTTTTATCTGGGCCTCTTCCTTATAAAAAAAACCCCAACACTATGAGCCTACCTCAAAACACTTTTTTTGAGCTATTTAGCTCTAACCACCATAATTACAGAGTTTAACCTGACTAGGCCTACAGCCATCTGCTGGTGTATAAAAATACACATTTGCCAAGGTCTCAGTGACAGTCAGACAGCACCATTCTGATGTGGTTATGGGCCTACAGTGGGTGAGAAGGTGACAGAAGGTCCTGTAAGATGGAAACTAAATTATCAGCTAGGCCCTGATGCTTTTCTGTAGAAAAATATTTAATCACTCTGCAAATTGGTATGCCTAACCACTCCACATCAAAGGAAAACCATCTAGGGTTCAGCAAAAAAAAATACTAAACACTCTGATGGAAAGGATGGAATTTCCACTGAATTGCAGGGCTGCACAGAATCTCAAAGCCTGGTAGGATCTGTTACTCCTATGTCCACTAATAAACACCAGCCAACCAGAAATCTGTCTGTAACCCTCAATTTTCTCACAGTGTTATTTTGTTCATGAAGATGTCACAGCTGGAGGATTATGAGCAAAGTATTTGTGGCTTTATTATACCACAGGTGCCTGAGTAACATTCAGATTTGCAATGGGAGAGAGGTTGGAAAGCAGTTAAAATTCATCTGATGGAAAGATGGAAACATGGTTCTGACTTAAACACTTACATGCATTTAACAAAGGTACTGAAGGTTTCCACTTGTGTCCCAAAAAGAAGGTAACCTAGCTGAGCATAGGCGAAGAAGACAATGAAGAACATAATGGCAAAGCCCAGGATGTCCTTGGCGCAACGTGCCAGTGTTGAGGAGAGCTGGGTCATTGTTTTGTTAAAGCTAATATACTTGAATATCTGCAAGAAGAAAGAATGGGGACAAAGCTGGGCCAAACTATCAGCTAGGTCAGTCTCTTCCATATATGTGCATGCTTACTAATAGGTTCGCCGTATTACCAAAGCACTGAGAAGATGGCTAGTCTAGGGGAACAGTGGCTTAGTGTTTAGGATATTTGTCCCAGATGTGCCATCATCTTCCTGTTGGATCATAAACATATCACTTTGTTCCTTGTTTCAAAGGAAAACAGAAAGAGTGACTGCTATAAGGACAAATGTCTTAAGGTTAATGAGGAGCCTTAATTACAGTGCAGCTTTCCACCATGACAAAATGTTTTGCTTGAAATGCAAAGTCCATGACAACAGATGAGCTATTTCTAGTTGCTGGGTGGTCATCATGAAAGAAAAATGTGGTTTGTCAGATTAGCCTCCAAAATACTAAAATAGTACAGGATGGACTAAGTTTCATTATAAAATTTTCTAAAACCAGTTTTACACCACAACATCTGAGGTCATGTCTAAATAATGCAGGGTGAAATGTTGCCTGGTTTTACTGAAAACAGAGTACACAACTTTGAGGAAAATCCTCTGATATATAGCTGTTACTCTCATCCACTCAGAGGTATGGAAGAAACAACCCCTAAGCTATCTAGAGGAAGAGGGCTGAGACTGGAGGCTTGCCATCTCCCAGCCCCCCTACAATACCTTGATCCAGGCAAAGAACAAGTTGACTGCATTCATGTTGTTGTACTGTGTCTGCCAGAATGCCAGGAACTCAAAGTCTGCATAAGTGTTGGGGTGTTTCAGCAACTCCCCCAACAGTCTGTTCACCTCAATGGTACGGAAGATGTGAAACCCAATAGCGACAATGGAGAGCTGTGAAGAGGAAGAGTGCAGTGAGTGCTATGTCTATGCTTTCCACAGAAATTAAAGTGTTACAGAATTCCTTAGTATCAGGCTCCACTGTGGGCAGTGGAAATAAGGTCTTAATGCACTGAATGATGACCTGACTTCACAGCTTCTCAGGCATCTCTAAGTAAATAATTTTCTTCTAATAGCTGATAGAATAGCATCTGTCCCTTACTCTGCTAGTTCATTTTTCTATTAGAGCAAAACATGGGCCAGCTCTTATCTAGACCAGTTTCCACATTCCTTCATTTGTTTTGGCTCTTATACCTCCCTGCCATTCCAAAAACTCCCACAGGAAACCAAATCCACAACCATCACCCACCAAAAAAAAAAAAAAAAAATTGGGCAAAGATCCTCACCAGAATAACAACTACATCCAGGATGTTCCAGATGCTGGTGAAGTACTGAAGCTTGTGGATACGCAGCTCCAAAATCTCCTCTACTACATAGTAGAAGATGAATACACAGAAGATAATTTCACAGGCAATGATGAAGAAGTCCCAAGTACTGACATATCGTATGAGTTTGACTGTCCGTATTTGCCAGGAGGGAATGGCACCACCAGTGGCTGGAAACTCAACAACTAACCTTGAAGGGAAAAAAAAAAACCCTCATAATTATTAACAGGTGGATGAAGGCTCTTAGATAATTTTGAGAGGCATCAAACCTGAGCATGAGCTAAACACCAAAACATGAGTGGAAGAATTGTGCATGAATTTATACAAAGTTATCTCTGCTGCTTCACTACCTATGATAGGGAAGTGTGAAAAGTGAAGAGAAGTGTGACTAGCTATGTCAGAAAGACCAAGTCTTCTTAATCTATGCACTATCTACTGACTCCACTCATTCCTACCACCCTGGGATATCACATAAAAATATCTGCATTCTATGAAACTGTGGCACTGAGGAAGACACAAGAAGCAGAAGAAGATGCAATGGAACTCAGCATACCTCAGAACACAGAACAGATTGATATTTGCATTATACACAGAGAAATCAATGAAGACAACTCGTGTTCCTCGATCTAGCCACAACTTCTCCTTCAAGATTTGTAGGGCTTCAGCACTCTCTTCCCTGGTCAACTTGAGGTCTATGTAGTATCCTCCCCCGCTGTAACTGGTTAGTCTTCCCCAGTGAGATGAGCCACCCAGCTCCTCCTCAGAATGGTACCTCCACCTGCAACAGAGAAGCCATGAGCTGTGCAGCCTGCTCTAGATGATGCTGCTCTGGCAGTGGCAATTGGACTAGATGATCTCCAGAGGTCCCTATTCTGTGAAAGGCATCACCACCCCAGGCTTGGATATGACTTTGTAGCCAGGATAAAACAGACTATATTTTCAAGGTACAGAACAGATTTTAATTAAAGAGCTGGCACCTAATTCCTATTCCAGATCTGACCCTACATCAGTTCTTTATTATTAACAGATTTCTGACCTAGTGCTTCACAACAGTGACACAACATGGCTAGCTATACTATGGAGGGAAACCACTGCAGGTTCATCATCTATGTCACAGTCTTGTTTGCATGGATGTTACTCACAGGCTTTGCTGGTATTGCCTACCATGTTGCAAACAACCCTCTGCTGACAGAACACTTGCATTCGTATTTCCTAATGAACAATAGTATCTTGTTCACAGACCAAGACAACAACAAGCAAAAAGTTATTAAACCGCAGTTATCTCACATTACTACAGAGAAATAGGTTTTCAAGATGAAAGAGTTGCACTCCCTTCTCTCTGGCTCCTGAAATCCAGAAGAGAAGCAAACAGCATCATCCATTTGACATATTTTGTCCCAATGGACTCTTACTTATCCTCACCCTACTAAAAACAGACAACAATTTCTACCTAATTCTCTGCTGGATTTTTCTTGGCTTTCCCAATAGGTCCCACTTTGCCACTCATTCATTTGCAATTTTCCTCAAACAGACACTTGGACATATAGATAGACAAAAAAGGACACACTGGTACTGACTGCAAGGGGAATTCCAGCCTTATATGAAAAAATTAAACCCTGCCATCATGTTGCTCAGCAGATCTTATTTTAACTAGAAGAGACTAATTTGGCGCAACTAAAACAAATAAATAGAAATCACAGGCTTTCTAATCCGGAACAGCATACTTACGCTGTTCCATTGATGAACCCAAAGGAGACCCTTTCCTCTTTGTCTTCTGAGTATACATCGTAGCAACCTGAAATTTCCTCCTTGAAGTCATCATGGACCACACAGGAATTGTTCTTCACCTTCAGCTGTCGCATGCGTGGAACACCCAGCAGCAGGTTCTCATAATAGATATATGACTGGGTACCATGTGCAGCTAGGGACTCATTGTTGTACCACTTTGTCCAGTAAAGATTATCCAGAAGGGGCCCTTGTGCATACTGCAAAAGAGGGAGAGGAGAATAACTTCTTCATAGTCCACATACTGGAGGGTTTTCTTGGCCTGGACTTCAGATAGTATGACCTGACCCATCCCTCTCCACTTCTGTGGTGGTTTGACCCTAAGGAGGCCAGACTCCCACCAAGTTGCTCTATCACTCCCCACTGAGCTAGACGGGAGAAAATATATGTTGAGAGGCTTTGGAGTCGAGATAAGGACAGGGAGAGATCATTCCACAATCAGCAAAACAGACTCAACACAGAATAAAGGAAAGAAAACTCTAATTTATTACACTGCACACACAGAGAAACCAGACTCAGATAATGAGAAGTACAATCAGCTCTTAAAATACCACCTCCCAACCCTCCCTTCTTTGCAGACTTCACTTTATTCATGATGTTTCCCCTCCCCAGGATGGCACAGAGATGGAGGCAGAGAGGAGGGGGAATAGAGAAGGCTTTAGTCTTCAGATAGTTCCGCATGAGTTGTTTTCCTTTTTGTGTGTGCATGTTTGTGTGTGTGATTTCTCACACTCTTCCCCTGCACCAGCATGGAGTCCTACCCATGGGAGACGGTCCTCCATGATCTTCTCCATGTGAGTCCTCTCCCACAGGGCCTCGGCTCTTCACCAACTGCCCCAGTATGGGTCACTTCCATAAACTCATAGAATGTCTCCCAGTCCCAGACTGCTGGCCCCAGCCCAGCCCCCATAGAGTCACAAGCAACCCCCACCAAACCTGCTCTGGTGTGGGCCTCCATCTCTCTCTCTGTCTCTCATTTCTCTCCATGGGCTGCAGGTGTTGCAAGGGCCTTGCTCCAACCTGCGTCACAGATTCTTCCCTATTCCTCCACCTGCACCATGGTGGGCTCCTGCCCAACCCAGGTGCCTCTCCATGGATTGCAAGTGGGGTCTCTTCATACTCCATGGGCTGCGGGGGGACACCCACTCCACTATGGTCTTATCCATGGGCTGCAGGGAATCTTCTCTCAGCACCTCCTCCCCCACTTATTTATTGACCTTGGTGTTTGAAAAGTTTCTTACATCTTCTCACTCCCTTCTCCAGTGGCAAAATGCAGCTGTTTGCTTTTTTCTCTCTCTAAAATGTGATGGACAGAGGCACTGTGACCAGTGCTGATTGGCCCAGATGGTCTTGTCTGCAGCAGAGCTTGGCCTTGAAAGCCCAGCTGGTATTTACTCTGTCAGACCTCAAAGAAGCTTCTAGCTGCTTTTTAAAGAAGCTACCCCACAAAACCACCACAACTCCCCAGGATGGAAAGTAGTAGAAGCTGGTAGGGGATAGGGAAAGATCAAGACTAGTGGTAGAAGAAGGGTGCTGAGCAGCAGGATCGTTGTTGTCTCCTCACAGGCTTGTAATATGGTTGCTGCACTGTTTTGGACTAATAAGGAGACAAGAGCCCTACAAACCTCTTTGTCTCTTTCACTTCAATGAGCACAAATCCCAAGGAATTGTCTTGACATGAACTGTGAATTATGACAAGGGAGTGTGCCAGAGCCCTGGAAACAATGGGGCAAAACCAATAGTGCCATAGTTTACTAGTTTTTTTTAATACAGGGGAAAAAGACAAAGCTAACTGACAAACAATTTCTGGATGACTGTCAGAGATAAGTGGTTGCAATATCTCAATGGCATTTGCTGTGGCTCATGTTATTTCTTCATCAGTTCTTTGATAGAAATGTATTAGACCCAAGACATTCCCTGACCCCCAATCCCCCACCCCTACCACCCCAACTCTTTATTCTCTTGAATAAAAGCCAGTGCAAATTTTAACCCAGCTTCTTCATAAAAAATGTACAGATCAGCCCAGGAATACTTTCTAGGCAGGGTGAGTATGCTGTTCCAACAATTACCCACAAAAGCAGACCTGTTACTAAGACACTGGCATGAAGACACTGGACGGCAGGATCCAAAGCCATTTCTACCACAAGGAAACATAGAGTAAATCACTTTGCTTCTACAGGACACTACTCCCTAACAGTCAATGGGCATCATATCACAGCAATTTCTTTTTATTATGTCCTGTCTCTTTAGCTGGTAAGTTACTGGGGAATGGACTCTTCTGAGCACACAAAACACTTAACATAGCCAGTATTCTAGCAACAGAAATCAGAAGGATCAATTATATTTTAAATCTGTGGTTATTTTGCATGGAAATGGTATTGTAACTATTGCTAGTACCTGGCAAAAGCTTGTGGCAGCAAAAAGCATTGCTGAAATCACTAGGTAACACATTCAGAGGGAACTGAATATCCCAATCTAGCTGACATTTCCAGGGTTCCCCATGCCAGCCCACATTTGTACTCACCACCCAGAAGTCAGTCATGCTGCCAATGGACTGGAAGGAGACACGGCCATCTGAAGAGGTTTGCAGGAAGAGTTCAGACATCACTTTGGTATAGTAATAGGCATTGGAACTTGTCATTCCATACGTCACTAAGAAGAGACAAGAGAGTCCTTCTTTATACATGAATATTGAACCATGATATAAATATGTATATATATTCATTTTCTGTGTATCTTATACTATCACAGGTAAGCTGAGCAAGGCACAAGAGAAGAAATCTTGGTAATTCTAATCATAGAATCATGTTGCTTTCTGCTTTCTTAGGGATTTACAAACTTTATCATGTGCCATGATAAACTGTCAGACTAACAGCCTGTAAGAGTGAAATCAGAGAAGGACATTGGATAATGGTAACAATTTTTTTTTCTTTCTTTCTCAGAACAAAGTTAATGATCTGTATTTTGAGGTTCTGATACCAAGCCATGAAGGTAAAGAGCCCACCCCATTGTCCCACATAAAAAGCTCCAGTTAAGTTCTCATTTACCAAGAAACCTCAAACATGAGCATTTCCCTGAACATCTTGTTTCAGCTTTACAGTGCTCCTCCCTGCAGAAAAGCATCCATCACAGTGATGACTAATAACATGTCTTACTCTAGAAAGGACATAATAAAAATAAAGCAGCTGACATTCGAGACTCCACCACCACCACTTCTGGATGAGTCAGTGTGTGACCACATATACATCTATGTACATATTTGGGTTTTTTTAGGAAGAGTGACTGAGGCACTGTTACCCTGTGCCAGTGTGATAGTAATTCAGGTCAGTATTGTCTGTTTATCTCTCCCTGCCATAGGTTCCATAAAATATAATCCTCTTCACAGTCCCAGGCCACAGACACTCATTTGTGATAATGAATGAACCTTCAAAAAAACTAAACAACCATTGTTCTATACACAAAAAGTCCACCAGCATTCAGTACAAGGATGCATTAAATCCACACAAGAACAACAGTGTGAACTGACACCTACTTTATCTCCTCAGCCACCCCTCCGGCCTCAGAGGGAAAAATCCCTCTGAACCCTGTGTCTTCAATTCCAGGAAGTTTCTAGAGTTGCCCTCTGGAGTTTGAACATCTGTGAATCTGCTGGGCAGATTCTCTCAAGACTGCAGAGTCAATGCATAGAGCTGATAACATGGATCAGAAAATATTGCTTAAACTTAACCAATATCAATTAGGTCTAAATCAATAGTTATTTTACTTGTGCATGCGGCAGCTGTTCTGTGGGTTAATGGCACACCTGCTTGCTGCAATGAGTGCATGTACAATAAATTTAACACCTACCACAAAGTGTAGAAGTCTAATAATAAAATTTCACATTATTTCCTTCATGTTGCTCATGAGATATGACAGCTACTTACATAGACAGATGTCCACTAAGAACACAATATAAACAAGCAGCTCTCTCAGTGTGGTCTTCACATAAAGCTCTCTGTTTTCAGCTGTGTTCTCAGTCAGTGTAGTGCCCCACAATCCTGTTGAGCATAAAGAAGAAATTTGAGAGATTTGATATCCATTCTTAAAGGCCATGTAAGAAGCTGAAGTCCTATTTCCAGAGAGTCATATTTTTGTCACTTTTTAAAGGTGTCTTTTTAAAAATTTGGCTAAAACCTGTAAAACCCCCTTAAAAATCCATAAAAATTCCAGTGAGATTAAAAGATTTGGGGCTGATCAAACCTGAAACATATTTGCTTTCTTACTTTTCTAAATCACTCTCCAGTTTTCTGTTTGAGTTCAATATGGACTGATTTTTTTCTTGCCTGTTTTTCAACTTACTCTTTGTGAAAAAGAATGAAAACACAAAATTTCATCTCAGGCATCCATGTGTCAACAGCTGACCTTCAGACAGGACTTCTGTAATAAAACTGCATCTGATGTTAGCGTTACAGACATCAGTCCTAGTGCATGTTGTACCAGATATTTTCCCCTTGCTTACATAAAAACTCATCCAGAATTCTTGAAGACCATAAGACTCAACCCAACTCAATATTTTCAGCATAAATCTTAGAGGCAAATTATCTTCACGATGTCTATCAATGGAGCTCTGCTGACTTCAATACAGTTGTGTCAGTTGCACAAGTTAGTGATCAAATTTTTTTGTACAATGAAAGCAACTCTTTAAACATCACCAGGATTGATCAAAAAGAGAGAAACACTTCCTTTAAAAGGAACCTTTATATTTTTTCTTTGATGAACCACTTGACACCATTAGCATATCTGTTTGTTCTTTCTGTAATGGCTTTCTGTTGTGATTTCTGAAAAACTTCTGAACTTGAAAGGCGTAAGAACTTCCACTTGAAAGCCTACTGATGGAAGCCATGTCAATAATACCCATAGTCTTGCTGCAGCTCCTAGGGAGCTGATCAGTATGTAACAATCATCTTCCTGAAAATCAGGATCAAAGCTGATCAAAGGCCACATATTTGAAGCCATCTCTGGAAGAGGACAAAGTGATTTTTCCTTTAGAGCAAGCAAAAGTGGTATAGTGGTCTGTACATTTACTTCTGTCCTTTCAATAGCTCTTTGGCACCTCAACAGATTAGAGATCTTTTTGCACCATCAGCTACCATAGTAACTGCTGCAGCATCCACCTTTGATCCTGAACAAACCAGTATCCTGTTCTGGACATGCCAGACCAGCAACAGAAGTGAGAGGTGGAGAAAATCTGGATTAACCTATATGCAGGAGAGAGTAGCGTGTGGTCTATAGGAATCTCCACAATCGAGAAAAAAAAAAAAACAAAAAAAACCCACAAAACAGGAAAACAATCCACCCATCTGTTCAGGTCACTTTGATGTGAACCCTTTCATCTCTAGATATGACTACATCACAATATTTTAACAGGTTTGTTTAGTTTTTCATAAGGTGGGGAACTCCTGCTATCACCATGTTTGGAACAGAGGCACAGATTTTCATTGCTTTGGGAATAGAAGTGTCCTCAGGAACACCTAAAACATGCATTTGAATATGCCTGAAAACTTGTTTCAGAGACTTGCCTAAAACTATAGCTGGAGGACCATAAGGAAGGTTCAGTACCCCTTCAGATTGCATCAGTAATTATAAAACTTTATCAATTGAGGTTTGTTTTCAGCTTTTCCTTCAGGAAACAAGCCATGGAAATATACCATCTCATACATGCAACCCCCCATCTATGTCTGTCCCCTTTAGCACCACCTACACCCTTGGGAATGCAGCTGTTTTGAACACAACACTTGGAACAGAAGGTTACTCAAGACTAGAAGATGTCCAGGCTTTTTCATGGCATTTAGGACGACCATCCAGCACTCACAAGGCAGAGCAAAGAAAAAAGCCTCAGAATCTACAAGACCAGGCTACACTGTTATTAAATTTCATGTACTGAGAATACAGCTCTGAGAAAGGTTCTTGAAGGACCAGGAAGCAGAGCTTCTGGTGTTGCTTTTCTTCTAAGTCGGAAAAAAAGAGCATTGGCAAGAAAATTATGATTTCCTGGCAAGTAGCTTATTGCTTTTTCTTCCCTATTTTTGCAGTATTAGGACTTTATGTCTTTTATAAGAAACTGTTCAACAAATACTTTTGTCTAGGGCTATATTCTTACAGGAGGCCTAACTTGCTCCAAGCTTTCTCACTGCCTCTGAATAAACCTACATAATATTTTATTCCACTTTGTTTTTTAAACTGGAAACTGCTCATTCAGCTGTCTTCAAGAAAAACTGTTTAATACATTCCTGTTATCATTTGCATTTCAGTACTGACAGTGCTAGATTTTATCTGGTGAATATTTATGTCAGTTCCTAACTTACTATAACATGGGGATCAGCATCACTCCATCTAGAAAATGCACACAAAGACAGCATAGTCTCATCATCAGAGTGATGTGGATTCCTGCCTTGTAGCAAAGGTAGCAGGACAAACCCTGGAGCTACAGAAAGGCACACAGAACAAGGATGTTTCTTCCAAGTCAGCAAAAGATTATCTCTGGTGTAACTCTACTGTATATTGTGCAGGTTCCTGGACTATACAGACACTGTGGGGTTTTCCCATGCTCACACCACCCCAGTAGCATTGTTCTTCCCAAGGGATAGTACATCTTTTCTAGTGAGATATCAGAGTTTTACCTCGAATGCGTCTGAAGATGTAGAAACAGCACTTGAAAAAATGACTTGTCTTCCCATCCACAGCTTTGTTCTGCTTTTCCTCGCAGGGCAGCCGATCCTGTACCTCTTCAAAGTTCTCATAGGGATTCTCTAGAATGGACTTGGGGTTGTAGATGGCTCGAATCTTCAAAGACGTAGAAGGAGAGCCACTGTAAACAGGATTATCCCAGGCTTTCTTCCCCACTGCCTCCAGTTCATGCTCCTCTGAGGCTTGAAGGTGGATCTCAACTCTGTTGTTTAGGTCAGATGAGCTCATGGCCCATATACTTTTTAAGTGTAACTATGAAGATTTCCTGCCCAATCTGCAGTTGTAATCTACCAGGGAAGAAATCAGCCACACCAAACAGCTTGGCCAGCTCAGCAGCCCAGGAGAGGGCACACATCCTCTCTCTATTTTATACCAGCTCAGCTGATGACATCTATCAGAGAGGGCTGGCACTACCCATTGTTAGGATCCACCGACTGCCCTATTATTCCAGGAGCTCTGGGAACAGCGACAAGTCCAACAGACGGCTGCTTTCTAAGGGAGATAACATGCCCAGATACCATCGTGGGAAGAGGGGGCTGCTAAAATACAGCTCCAGAGTTGGAGGTGAAGATAAGAGCAAATGGAAGCTGGGATTTAATCGGACCCTCGGGCTGCCTGCAGCCAAGATCAGCTCCAAGTGAAACTCTGGCGAGGGACGGTGAAGGCTGAGGGTGTCGGTGGGGAGAGGGGTGGGGGCCCGGCTGCGTGGGGCTGTATCGGAAGCCTTTGCTGCAGGGGTCGGGGAAGTCTTTAAACGTCAGGGAAGCGCTAAAGAGCAGAAATGCTGCCCGAGAGCGGCGGCAGCACTGAGACAGGCAGGAAGGTGTACTGGTAGCTCACCCAGAGCTCATTTATCTGCACTTGGGTTTGGAGGCATTATAATTCATGTACCAAGCATTGGGGGCACTTCAGGAAGAAGCTGGGGTTTGGCCTAAAATGTGAGCCCCACCAGCTTTTCTACACAATCCTCTTTGCTGCATCATTGTTAAAAGCAGGAGTAAAAAAATGGGAGTAAGCTTCTAGTGTTGGTTTTGGAAACCATGGATTGGATTTTTCTGCTCTTCAGGAATTTCGGCAAGCCCTGCAGTGCCTGCTGGCCCTGAGGTAAGCCTGAGAAAAATCAGGATCATGCCAGGTGAAACTGGAAATAATAGCAAGGTGTTGCCAGCATTCTGGACCTAGGGAGGGGATGCATTACCTGCTGCTGGAGAATGTTGTTATGAATATGCTAACTGAAACTCTTTAAAGGATGGTAATGAGAGAAGGGCTAGATGATCTCTGAAACCACTCTCCATCAGAGTTGTGTGATGCTTGGGTTAGGACTCCAGTCCCAGACAACTGCCATGTGGCTTGGGTAAGCTGTGGGCTAGCCATCCTGCACACCTCAAGCCTTGCAGTGGGCTTATAGTGGCATGCTGCTGAGCAGTGTCTGTCAGCTGCCTGGCATTAACCTGTGAATGAAACAGTACTTGAATGCAGGAGGGAGTAATTGCTTTTTAAAACTAAGACATTTAAACTATTGAAAGTAATGTGAGGCAAGAGGGAGAGCGTTACATTTTTTAAAATACAATAAAGAATCTTATACATGGCGTATTTGTTGCATCTGGAGAAGGAAAAATCCCAAGTGACAGTATAGGTTGGGGACTGGCCTGTCGGAGAGTAGTGTACATGAGAGGGACCTGGTGGACAGCAGGATGACCATGAGCCACCAATGTGCCCTTGTGGCCAGTAAGGCCAATGGCATCCTAGGGTGTATTAGAAGGGGGTGGTTAGTAGGTCAAGGGAGGTCAGGTTAGTACTTCCCCTACTCTACTCTGCCCTGGTGAGACCACATCTGGAATATTGCATCCATTTCTGGGCCCCCCGATTCAAGAAGGACATAGAACTCCTTGAAAGAGTACAGTGCCGGGCCACCAAAATGATTAAGGGGGTGGAACATCATACTTATGAGGAAAGGCTGAGGGAGCTGGGTCCCCTTAGCTTGGAGGAGTCTGAGGTGTGACCTCATTAATGTTTATATATGTTGAGTGTCAGGAGGAAGGAGCCAGGCCCTTCTTAGTGATAGCCAGTGCTAGGCCAAGGGGCAATGGGTCCAAGTTGGAACATCAGAAGTTCCGTGTGAATGTAAGGAAAAAAATTTTTCACTGTGAGGGTGATGGAGCACTGGAACAGGCTGCCCAGAGAGGTTGTGAAGTCTCGTTCACTGGAGACATTCAAGACCAATCTGGACGTGTTCCTTTTTGACTTAATCTAGGTGATCCTGCTCAGGCAGGGGGTTTGGAATAGATGATCTTTCAAAGTCCCTTCCAACTCCTAAAGTTCTGTGAATCTGTGAATATTATTTGCATAATTTTGTAAGCGCTCTGACTTCAATTAAACTGCTGAGTCAAATGGCCAATAAAAAGTGCTTAACATTAAAATTAAAGTTAGTTGAGTTACATACAAACAACACTCCACTCCAATGCTCTGTTAAGATCTTCAGCAACAATAAACTTTAGAGCCACTATTAATGAGCAACACTAAGTATGGCAAAATGTAGAGATACTAAGACATGCTGCTAACATAAAAAAAAAAAGACAGTCTGTAAGAGCAAGGAATATGCTTTATTATTCTGTGGTAGGTAGGAAACAGCAGCCCTGCTTACAAAAATCCCCAAAACAAACAAGGCTTGTATATCTAGAAATATGTTTTTCCCAGTTATGTCTTCTGGACAAATAAAATACCTTGACTTTCACCACCCCCACCCCCGCTCTTCATTATAGCAATCACTTGGCTTATTGACAGTTATAACAACTCTGCTACTGAAACCAAGTTACACAGCACTTATTCATAGTTCAGCAGCCGCTGTGCAGGCACTCGAATTCAGGAAGCATTGCATCCTTCAGTGATAGTTCTCAAATAATCCCATGCAAAGATCCCCAGAAAGAGGGCAGAAGTGATCGTGTGAACGAGAACATATATGCCAGGTATATATCCAGGGCTTGACACTCTTTGAGCAAGCGAAACTTTGGTGTTCTCAATTTTGTGTAGCATTGTCAAAAGCTTGTCACTGGTCTCTTAGCCACAAAAGGCTCAAAAAAAGCTAAATGGCAGATTTTATGCAATTTTTATTAAAGAGTACACATGGCTGTGCCCACATTCCATTTTAGCTAAGAAAAGCTGAAACAGGTCTATTCATGCAAATGACAGTACAAACAGAAGAATCAAGAACAGGGGGAGGATGATTTCTACAGTGAGCAATACAGTCTAAAAAGTAAATTGGTAAAAAGAAAACTGGAAAGCTTCTAATATTCTTCAACAGAGAATCCACCATCCCAGGAAAGGCAAATCCACTACGATTTACAGAGAGACTAAGAAACATGCTAGTCACACCAGCCAGGCAGAGGTAAAATGAATAGGGCTGGGAGAAGATAAACAGGAGGAGAATCAGATTTTGCAAGTGTAGATCATGGCACTTTATTTAGAGTAAAGCAGGGGCAGGTTGAGTTACAATTCAGGGGACCTTGTATATGGAATATCTGGAAAGGTGCTGGAACATGCCGCCCTGAGATGTGGTCGGTGCCCCAACCCTCGACCTGTTCAAGGCAAGGTTGGTTGGGGCCCTGGGAAACCTTGTCTAGATCCAGGCCTGGAAGATGTTGGCCCTCCCCCTGCCAGGCCGGTTGGAACTCAGTGATCCTTGGCGTCCCCAGCACCCCCGAACATTCTGTGATTGAGTGTCACTGGCAAAAGCCCGCTTCTCATTAGCTGTGCACACCAGCCCAATTGCACCACACAGGAAAAGTCAACTTGGCCCTCTACCCTACACCTAACTTGGACCGGTCCAACACTTCACTNCCCTACACTACCTGCTGACAAACACACACTATCCTCACCAGAGCCAAACATTGAGACAAACAGTGCCAAGCTAACCTCGCCGGTGCAGGGCAATCTCGTAGGTGTGAGCTAAGGCGAAGCTGGGCTTGGAAGTTGCAGTGTACACACTATGGTATAAAATGGCATCTTGTTGTGGGCTCTGGGCTCTTCTGGGGAGAAGTGGATAGGCAGAGGCTGTTTAAAGGCAAGACGGTTCTCCAGGTTGCTGAAGCAGAGGGGAATACATTTTCTCGGAGTTCTGGCACAGGGACTCTTTGCCACTTGCTTTTCAGTCCAGTCGGGGGCTGCTGCAGAGAGAGAGTGATAGAGAGAGAGATTTAGGACAGAACTAACCACCTCAACATCCCTGTCCCATACACAGTGAACCCAAGCTAGTGCACATCCCGTGGGGCCTGAAAAGATTTCTGCCACTGTATCCCCCTGCTAAAAACCTGCGTATGTACAGAATCATACAGCCATTATTTCCTGAGGAGCCACCCAAACTGATTGTGTTCTCTTTCAGGTGGGAGCTAGTGCAAGATTGCAGAGAACCTGACAACAGCCAGGTTGGTCAGAAAGAACGCCTGAAAATTCACAGAAAGGCCGAGGTAATGATTCTCTGCATCAGCTCAAGTATTTCCATCTTACCAGAACCTCCTGCAGTCTTGACCAGGAAACATGGAACTTGGATATAGAAATCAAGGTACTCTGAACCTGGGGAAGAAACAATACAAAGCATGAGACTGAGCATAGAGTGGACACAGAACATGGGGGAAAACTACTTAAAAAGGGAAAAGACATCACCCTTACTGACAAAGCTCTCATACCTGGACTGAAAAAATGGAGAGGAGAAAAAAAAAACAAAAACAAAACACAAAATGCAACAATGTCTTCACCTTACTTCCCCTTCCGCCTTGACCTGCCATCATCCCCTTCTGCCTTGACCTGCCGTCGTCCTCTTCTGCCTTGACACGCTGATCCATTGTCCTCTTCTGCCTTGACCCGGTGATCTGTCCTCCTCTTCCTTCGGACTCTTCTGCCTTGACCCGCCAATTCATCGTCTTCTTCCTCTTTAAGCCACAAATCCGTCGTCCTCTTCCTTCGTCCTCTTTTGCCTTGACCCACTGATCCGTCGTCCTCTTCTGCCTTGACCCCATGATCCGTTGTCCTCTTCTGCCTTGACCCCGTGACCATTGTCCTCTACCTCCTTACTCCGCTGATCCATCATCCTCTTCCTTTGTCCTCTTCTGCTTTGACCCGACGATCCATCGTCCTCTTCTGTTGATCTCTTCTGCCTTGACCCAACGCTCCGTCATCCTCTTCTACCTTGACAAAACGATGCGTTGTCCTCTTCTGCCTTGACCGGACAATCCGTCATCCTCTTCCAATGTCCTCTTTACCTTGACACGACGGTCCGTTGTCCGCTTCCGTTGTTCTCCTCCGCCTTTACCCGTTGGTCCATTATCCTCTTCTGCCTTGA